>ML811325.1:29917-43280 GCA_009831015.1 Picea engelmannii
TTGAGAAAATGATGTTTCTTCATGGCTTTTTATAGCATTGCATTGGGTGATTATGTAACTCCTTTGAGGTGTGAAAAGGGGCTCTTTAGGGCTCAATTAGGTCTTTGACCAGCCTACCATGCGGATTCAGCTCAGATTTGGGGGTAAAATCGGTTTGGGAGCTGATCCATAAGTGGTTGGGAGGCCAACCAATTCAATAAATGCATCGTTTAGTAGGTGCACGGGTTTTTGCGCTAACAGTCGTGCATCGTGCGCGTATGCACACATGGTACGTTCCTGTTCCACGCATATGCACGTGCACCCGACTTCTATAAAGCACCCTTCAATTTTTGGTTACTTTGTATAGTTTTTGACCTTTCTGGAATGCTATGAAATTAATTCAGTGCCATGAATGACTTCATTCCTGTTTGACGATGCTGAGTTCTTGTCGCCATGTGCGGACGAAATTTCAGTGATAATAGATGCCCCCTGATGGATGAGGTTAGGAGCATATGTATAGCCAAAATCCATCAATGTTTCTTCTACTGAGAATGTTGTGGTAAGAGAGAGAAAGAGTGGGACCGTGTAGAGAAATCCTTTGGAGAAGAAAGGAACCAGTAGAACCCGACCTTCCATAAGGTGCGTAACAATATACAATTGTGTATAAATGAGGTGGGCCTACCCCATGCTCGTGTTATGTAACTCTGACAAAAGATGACGGAAGTGTTGGTGTAGACAACTACAGCACCCTCGAGGGCGGTGATGATAGAGGTAGAAAACAATTCTACAAAGGAATATACTCTGAACAATAGGCAATGATCATTGTAAGAAGCAGCGACAATGATGTGGGCATTGATGGCCCAACCAGGTTCAGAGTTCTTCAACAAATGATAATCAGAACTGCAATAGTCGCAAAGTAAGACCCACCATAACATGAGAAAGTGTTGGCGTCGAATGTTAGGGGGGCCAACGACAGCAGGGGGCAATGGTGTTTCCCCCTGTGTCGTTCGAGATCTCTCATTGAATGGAAAATGAGAATCAAGATACTATCGCCCTTCTGGAAAATTGTGTTGATGTCGACAAAAGGGGGACACGACTCCCAGAAGCAAAGGGCTTTGTGGAATCTACTGAGGTGAGGAAGTGGCAGAGGGACATGGATGAAGTCAAGAAGTGGGAAGACTCAAGACTGCCCTTGGTTGGAGGGTGTATGATATAATGAGTGGTCGCAATCGTGTGACAAGGTCGAGTGTCAGGGGGATGACAAGACCAGTGATAAGTTGTGCCAGAGGCGGGACAAGGTGAACAAATTCAGAGGGAAAAGGTAAGTGACCTGGGTAGTACTCTGAAGATATGGACGATGCTGGAAAGGGTAGATGAGAAGAAATGCTCCAACCAAGGGTGACATGGGTTGCGTGTGGCCAAAAGGAAGCAAGTCTCCAGCGATGACGACAAAAGAAAATGACTAAAAATAAAGGTGTTTGTACAATAAATAATGAATAATTTTGGGGAAAAATGTACAAATATAGAAACGGGTGCCCCAGTGTGAAATGAGTGCCCCAAGGAGGGCAGGAATTTCTAGGAAAACTGATGAAGGGTGGGGGCCCCATTGGTGAGTTTCTGTATGAGGTAGGCGAAATGAAGATAGGTTTGCAGATGGGCAAACTGATGGTGGATGAAATGGAGGGTTCATGATCCTGCGGAGGTGCAGGTAAAAAGAATAGAACCATAAAGCGATGATCTGGGAGTCCATATGGGAAGTTAGCAAAATGAGGAGAAGACATATGTGGTTGATTCACAACATGATGCAAGATTATCGAGACTCCCATCCCTAAAGGGTAATGAAGAACATCATGAGTGTCAAAGGTGCCAAAAGGTGCTATGAATGGGACAACTCATGTGGGTAAGAAAGCTACCGGGTAATAGTACCAAAGATGCCAATGGAGGTGTGAGTACTGCAGAGCTGGGAATGGGTATCCTAAAGGCCAATATCAGAGGGTGTGACTGGAAATGTAAATGCAATACAGTGGGAGAGACTAAATGCCAGTGTTGAGTATATACCTGAAGGAATGATGTTGAGGGATGACGATCAAGTACCTGCACAAGAAACAACCAAATACCCAAAGTGAACAATATCTGAAGAGAATCAAAGATATGAGAAAGTATGTGATAAATGTGACAATGCGCATGTGTACCTGACCATGATATGAAAAAAAGGTGCCCCAGGGGCTCAGGATGAAAAGTGACCTAGGGACAGCTGTGATGTAGCTAGCGGGACGTTGATCCCGTGGTTGAAGACGGTTTGAAAAATGGACACCTTGGGCTCCCAGAATGTTGAGTGGAAGTTTGGAAAAAGGCCTATATATAGCTGTAGGGCCTACATTGCCACCTCATTTGTACCTGCTGCAATAGTGACTAGACGAGCAGATTTCAGAAGAGATTTGGAGATTCAGGGAGGATGAGGCAGTCGATCGACGTTCTGCGAGTTTCAGGTTAGTGGTCTGATCATCCTGCATAGAAATAGGTTTTCAATTTTTGGGCAGGGTAGGTACGGGGGGTCGTATAGGGGGTTTGAGGGGGTTTTTGATAGGATGTGGGCCCACATGCGTGGGCAATTTAGTGGAAGGCACGCATATGTGCACGCATGTACATTGAATATGCGTGCATGGGTGCACGGTGAAGGGAATTTAAGGAGTGCTGAGGGGCGCACCTGTCAGGTTAACAGGCGCGCACCAGAGCACGCCTGTGGGTTTGACAGGAATGCACTAGAGCATGCCTGTATGGTGAACAGGCGTGCTCATGAGCGTGCCTATGAGAAAAATAGGTGCGCATCGGTGCACCCCTGTGCAGTGGACAGGCGCGCATACGTGCGCACCTGTGTAGTGAGCAGGCACGCATGTGGGTGATAAAACTGTGCCTAGGAGGCAAGGTTGAAAGGTTAAAAAAAATGAGTCTTTATGATGCATTTGATGGTTGCATAAGCTGATATAGGACTCTGTATTGTGTGCAGGTGGCCAGCAGTGACGATGGTTGTGTAGTGGCGAGAGTGAGACTGGTCCGAGTTGCGAGATGTTGTGGCCAATGCGGGGCCTGTGGTGCGAGTGAATTTAGCGACCTGTGGGTTGCTAAAGTTCTTTGAGTGCCCGTTGATACGGGCACAGGAGTATTTACTACAGTTCCTGCTCCAGATGTGGAGTCTAGAGCTGCACTGCTTCCTCGTGCGAGGAGAGCAGATCCCCTTCATTACGATGGAGGATGTATATTTTCTGACTGGGCTCCCCTTTCGAGGCACGCCCTACCGGCAGAGCCTATGCTGCGGAAGGAGACAACCCTGGTGAGGATCGTCGAGCAATATTGCTCAGGCGAGAACTTCATGTCGGGGACTGTAGTGAGCGTGAGTGCTATAGACTCCCTGGCGCATCATTGCATAGCAGCAATGATTGTTCGTGTGTATGGGTCACTTGCGACCTAACGGATTAGTGGTGGCCAGCTGCTGGTGCTGGAGAGAGTTTTGGGCAGCGAGTAGTTTGCGTGGGGACTGACACTGCATGCACGGATGATCATGCAGTTGGACCGTTGTCAGTCCACAGGTACAGGAGAGTTCGCGTTTGGTTCAATCCTGGTAGCCTTGTTTTTGGAGAGGGTGTCGATGCTGTGCCCGAGGATTTTATTAGAGATGTCGGGGGCACGAGAGCTGCGATTGAGGTAGTGGTCTGCAATTTTGGTTCGCCACGGTGGTGGCGAAGGTGGTCATTATTTTTCAGCGCAGGTGGCACAGATATGGTGGCAGATGCTGCAGGTGATACTTCGGTACCCCTATGCTGGGGTTGACTTCCGGGGGGACCTGGACATGGTGTTGCCTCCTGGGGAGGTTTTTGACCATCGAGGTATGTTGAGTTTGTGTATGTTTTTTATTTATGTTATGTTTTGAGAGATCAGTCCATATGTATGTGATATAGATGTTGATACGATCTGTTGTTGTTGTTTGGTGCATGTGTAGATGTGGCACCTCGCGGGCGCGAGGTGGAGATGCAGAGAGTGTTGGCCTAGCGAGAGCTGGAGAGACTGTAACATGGAGAGAGATGTCTACGGGATGAGGCCGCGGGGTGACCAGCAGAGCTTGAGAGGGCAACAAAGAGGCGTTGGTTCGATGACCTTGGTGCGGGGCCATCACACGCTCCTCCGGTGGCAGCCGGAGTTGATTTTGATGATATACGCCGTCGTCTGGAGACGGTGTTATAGGACGTGCCTGAGGGCATGTGGATACGCATCCAGGATGAGGGGTTCCTAGAGCAGTGCATAGGAGTACTGCCACCATGACGAGGTATAGTGCGACGAGCAGCTGTGCTGGCCGCGATGACTAGTGGGCGCTTGCCGCTGGGGCAAGAGGGTTCTATGGGTGTTCCTTCACCACTGCCTAGGGCAGGTGGTGGTGGGCCACCACCTCTCCTGAGGGAGGAGCTGGTCGGGGTGCGATAGAGGCACCCTAATGGATGTATGATGTATGCCTTTTTGATAGGCTGGTGAGCTGGTTTTTGTACCGAGGTGCTGCATGGGCCTGCGGATACATGTATTTTTTGTATGTAAACATTCAGATGGCCTGATTGGCTGATATATATATATATGAGTATACATACTTTGAGATCCTGATGTTGTTTACATGTGTTTTTTGTTGATGATGATGATGTCTATTCTATCTATATGCTGTGATAGGATGTGGTGTTTATGTATGTGTAGCTTGATGTGATATATGCCAATCTAACACCATGTTAGCTATTTCATCTATTGTTTCATTAAATTGTCTTGGAATATGTGTAAATGTAATGGAATCAAAATTTCGAGATAATAATCTAACCTGCAGGTATTTGCGAAAGAGGCACGGATCGTGTACATGGTAAACATTGTTGAGCTGGAGAATGACTAGTTGAGAGTCGTGGAAAATTCTAAGGTGGTGAATATGATGATGCTGGGCGTCAGCCAGGAGGCCAATGAACACAGTGTATTCAGCTTGGTTGTTGGTTGTTGATCCCAAACATATGCTGCTTGAATGTAGCATTTCATTTGAGGGGTTATAGAGAGCCCAAGCAGCCGAAGCGAGATTTTGTGTCCAACGGCTGGCGTTGTCGGCGTAACCAATGTGGTAGGCTAGTGGAGGAAGCATCTGTCAATAGAAAAAAGGATAGTTTAGATGAGAGGGAAAGAGAAAAAAGATTAAAAAAATGCTAGAAAAGAAAATAACCTAATGTAGTATGACTACGTTTAAGCATAAAATTTCTTGAGATATAACCCATTGACAGGTTCCTTGAGTGAGAGGCCTTCGGGGGAGGCCAGGATGTATGAGCCTTTGGTGAGGCAATGTTGGATGATGTAAGGGCCATGCCAAAGTGATTCGAATTTTCCGTGGCCAAACGTTTCATGAGCGATATCATAAGCCAAGACGAGGTCGCCTTCGTGAAATGATTGAAGGTTGACATGGCAATCAAAGGTAGCCTTGGATCATTTTTTAACTGCCTCGTTGTTCTGTAAGGAAGATCAACGATCTTCATCTAGAGACTCCAAGTTCAGCAAGCGCTGCTCCATTGGAGCAGTGTCAGGTAAAAGCTCAATTGTGGTGCGTAGGGTGGGAATTTCACACTCGATGGGAAGAGTTGCCTCGACCCCATGGACTAAATGAAATGGCGTGAAACCTGTAGCGGTCTTTACTATCATTCGATACGCCCATAGCATGGAAAATAACATATGATGCCAATTGGTTTTACGTTTATTAACCATGTGCTGTAACATGGTCTTGAGGACTTTGTTCATTGCCTCGACCTATCTGTTTGACTGAGGGTAATATGGTGAGGCAAACTCGTGAGAGAAGCCTAACCGAGATGAGAGTTTGACGAAGATCTCATTCTAAAAGTGTTTCCCATGATCAGAAATGAGTTGGAGTGGTACTCTGAACTGGGATATGACGTGGTTAAAGAAAAAACACGCTGCAGTGTCAGCGGTGTTGTTGAAGGTGGGCATAGCTTCGACCCATTTGGTGAAGTAATCAATAGCGACAACAATGTATTTGTGACCATTGTTGGAGGGGGGATTACAAGTCATAAATTCAATGCCCCATTTACAAAAGGGGCCGGCAGTAATGACAGGGTGAAGAAGACCGGGGGGAGCACGGGCTTTGTTGGCATAGAGCTGACATTGCTCACATCGTTTCACAGCATGAATGCAATCGTGAAACAGGGTAGGCCAAAAGTAACCGGCCCGAATAATATTTTGAGCAGTGGATATACCCGAAATATGGCCCCCACATGCACCACTGTGGCAGTCGTTTAAGACTCTTTCGGCCTCGTCAATAGTCAGGTAGCGACGAAGAATGGTGTCGACACCCCGCTGATATAGGATATCGTGATAGGTGGGTACCGAAATTTTGAGTTCGTAGGTAGACGAGAAGGTCGCCATACCAAGGATCATCTGAAGCGATGTAAAAGAGATGTTCATCAGGAAATTCGGTGTTGACGGTGGCACTGGGTGTGTCAGAGGGGAGGGTCGTGACAAGTTCGGCGAGAACGAGTGCCTTCTTACTCTTAGGTGTTGAGAACTCGAGGTCGTACTCCTAAAGGATAACGATCCATCGAGTGAATTTTCCATTAAATTGTCGACGATTGAGAAAATATTGCATAGGGTTGGAATCTGCGACGACCTTGGTGGTGCGAAGCAGAATGTAATGGTGCAGTTTCTGGACTACAAGGACAACTGCAAGAGCAAGTTTCTCTTCGTGTTTGTACTTCAAGGATGGTCTTGAGAGGTTCTTACTGACGTAGTAAATGACGTGTTCACGATTTTCATCTCTGAGTTGGACGAGGACACTGGCTACTGATACAGCTGATGCTGATACATAGAGGATGTAGTCACGATTGTAGTTAGGTGCACTAATCAAAGGTGCATTTGAAAGCACTGCTTTAATATCGTCAAATGACTATTGGGCATAGTCATCCCAATGAAAAGGGATGTCGTGACGTATTAAGTGAAGGAAACCATGTGCGCGTATGGCGTAATATGGAACAAAGCGTCTAAGAAAGTTAGCTTTGCCTTGTAGACTCTGAAGTTGTCATAAATTCTGAGGAGGTGGAATTTCGGTGATAGCTTTGACTTTAAGGGGGTCCACGGTAATACCACTTTGGGAAATGATAAAACCAAGGAGGCGCCCTACGGTGACACAGAATACACACTTGAGAGGGTTCAAGTGGATGTTGTACTGGCGGCACCATTGAAAGATGATTCGTAAATCATCGAGGTGTTGAGTGCATTTCTTGGATCGAGCTGTGAGGTCATCCAAGTAGACGAGGATGATTGCAGCCAGATCATGAAAGATGTATGTCATGGCCCGCTGGAAATTTGCGCCAGTGTTTTTTAAGCTGAAAGGCATGACACGATATGCAAAAGTACCCCACGGGGTAATGAATGCGGTTTTATACTAATTGACTGGGTGGATTTGGATTTGGTTATAGCCAGAGAATCCATCCATAAAGGAGAGAGCCTCGTGGCCAGCGCAATCGTCAATAATTTGATCGATGAAAGGTGTTGGAAACATGTCTTTTGGACATGCGTTATTGAGATCACGAAAGTCAGTGCAAACGTGGATGGTGCCCTGTTTTTTGTTGAAGGGTACAGGATTGGAAACCCATGAAGTGTAAGCGATGGGGTAAATAAATCCGGCCGTACGTAGTTTGTCAATTTTGTCTTTGATAGCCGCGGCCTTGGATGGGTGTAGCGGTCGTTGTTTTTGGCGAACTAGTGTGATGTCAGGCCAGGTGTTGATGCGATGCTCGACAATAGAGGGGTCGAGGCCAGGAATTTATGTGTATGACCAGGCGAAGATATCCCTATATTCCTGGAAGAGGGCTTTATATGCAGTGATTTCCTGGGGAGTGCAAGCAGCTCCAATGATGGTTTCTTCAACGATGCCATCTTTAATGGAAATGTCGATTTTGATGGTGGGGGAAATGTTGGCCAGATTACCTTCTTCAAAAGTGTCGGGGGCAGGAATGGGATTGTTGAACCAATCGATAGGCTCGGATGGGATAGAATCTTTGGTTTCGACTGCGTAAATGGGATTTTGGCTAGGAGGCATGAGGGCTTCCTGTGGAAGGAAGAGTGCATGATGATGTAGTGTGTCCCAGGGAGAGTCCAGGCGTTGTAGCTCTTCCAGTATTTCTTCATCGCATTAGAAATGATGAGAATATAATGGATCACGAGGAGTGATCTCAGTGACAGTGTGATTGCCCCCTGCTAATGAAATAGAGGGGGTAATGCTAGGAGGTGGTGAGGGTTCACTCGACATAAACCATATGTTGAAGTACTGAGGGGTACCCGTGGTGGTTGGGTGAAGAGTTCCCGTTGGGAAATGAGCAGGAGAGTTGGGTGGGTTATGGGGTAAATCCTCAGATACATCATCTAAGAACCAAGGAGGCGTTGGGAGTGCCTCGGGTTCGGGAGAAATGACATGAAGTTCTTCGAGTGACGAGGTAATGTCAATTATCGCCTCTGTGGGTTGGTGACGCAGAGCCAATTGACGTTGCCTATATGCGAGAATCATAGGACACTGGTATGTAAAATGAGCCAATGAATCGCAGAGAGAACAAGGGCATCTCAGACATTCATTGACTGAAGTGGTGACATAGTGGATGTCAGTGATAGTTGTTGAAGAGGATGTAGCAGGGGATTACGCTAAGTCATCAACCAAGATGTAGTTATGAGCGGCCCTAACCTGTGGGTTGTGGACATTCCTACGTAGGGGGATGTGAGGGATGCGTAGTAGTGGTTCGACAAAAGGGCGAGGGATCACCAATGGGGGTCCCATCGGTGTAGGGTTTGTCTCTAGAGGGATGGGAGTAGACTCAGCTGGTGTAGGATACTGATGATTGCGTGTTTGCAGAAGAATTTCTTCCTCACTGGTGAGGAGAATTGTTCGCTCTGCTGGATTGTTGGGGTTATGGTATTGGCCCACCTGAGGTGGGGGATGCTGTTTGTATTGTTGAGTGTTTATCACACCTTGATGTGGGATAGGATTTTGCAGCACGGCGGGAGGAGGTTGTTGCACGTATTGTTGTGGTGCCTGCTAAGGGGCAGGTTGTGAAGGAGAAGGGGGAAGGCTCCCAGAGTCTTTCAACTGTTTGAAATCAGCGATATGGGGGCAATGGTGAGTGTAATGACCAAACTCACCACAAAGGGAACAAGGGAAGATGGTTTTAACATTATTCCGCCCTTGGCGTTTGTTGTTATTGCCCCCTTGGGGGTTTTGGTTCCCTTGGTTCTGGGTGCCCCTAGTGGGTTGATGCTGTGGGGGTTGATTCCCACCTTGACCAGGGTTGTTGTTATTCCTGTTCCATCCTTTCTTCTTGGCATTGTTCGATGGATGAGTTGGATTAGCTGTGTTCAACTGTTCAAAATTTTGGTATTATTGAGCAGCAGAGGGTTGAACAAAGTTTACCCCCACATGAGGATGTGGGGGAGCCATGGGTTGTGGAGGTCCAAGAAATGGAAAGTATGGATTTTGTGGTGGTACCAATCCATAAGGTACATAGGAAGGCGTAGCACTTTCACTAGTACTATAAGCTGATGTTGAGGGGGTACCACTAGTTGTGGGAAGAGGTGGATGTATGGGGGGTGCCGGTGGTGGTCCACTAATGGGTGGAGATATAGCAACAGGGTATGGATGTTGATAAGGGGGTGGGGGGTAATAATAAGTGCCCCCATATGCCGGTGGGTATTGAGGTGTTCCATACATTGGTGGTGGTTGGGGTTGTGGACCATGGTGTGTGGTGGCACCTATTAGTCCGTCTACTGAGTGAGACATCCCAGGTTTGTCTTGACCAAATGGCACAGGTTTTGGAAGATCAGGAAGTACCATGTATAAGTACCCTAACTATGCGTAGATGATATCATATTGTTGGGATTTACTAATGGCTTCTTCTTCAGATTGGGGGAAGGTGGAAGCTACATCCTTACCAAGGAGAGCGACAAGTGATCTAAGAAACCAGTCGAGACATTGTTGCTTGGTGGTTTCTGCTTTACACAAACTACGTCGCCTACGCCACTCATGAATGTGGTTAGCGATGTGGGTGGTTGAGGTCTGTTTGAAGTTAGACTGTAGTTCTAGACCATTGTCATGGCGGATGGGTAGTTGGAAGAAATTTAAGAACGCTTTGGAAAATGACTCAAAGGTTGTGTGGGACCCCGATTTTTCTTTGACATACCATTTGGCTGATGGGCTAGTGAGTGTGCGTTGAAATAATCGCAGTCTGATGGAATCATCCATAATGCTATTGGAAGAACACCATAGATGAAAGGTCATGACATGATTGGCGGGGCCATCCCCTGCCTTTCCTTCAAACTTTGGTATGTCTGAAGGAAGTTTTGTTGGCATTGCAGGCCATGTGGTGTCATGCAATATAGGATCATTGGTAAGCTTGGTGAGATTTGGTATGTTGAGAGAGGCCAAGTATGGCATCTGTAGTGGGGGTGGAGGGTTAGCTCCGGCCATGGTGTGTTGTGAACTTGACCCTTGATGGGGACTAGGTGGGTTGGTGCTCCCTCCTTGAGAGGAAGTGGGTCCCCCGCTTCCTTGCAAAGGAGAGCGAGTGAATGTATGGCCTTGGGAAGTGGACCCAAGTAATGTAGAACCAAGCAATGTTGATCCTAAAATAGTATCACTCACAGGAGTGTGTGAAGGAGGTACCAATGAGCGGGTACGACCAGATACTCCCCCTAAGATAGGAGGAAGGTTGAGAAAGAGTCGTGAACAACGGGGGTTCTGTGGTTCCCCTATGATGTCAGACTAGTTGTGTGAAATGTGTGCAAAAAGTGGTGAGAGAAAAATAGAAGCAAGAGTCTTTGTTGTGACTGTTTACACAATATATATATCCAAATCAAACTGTAATCAGATGTGCATCATACATAAAATGAGAAAGAAGCATATGTGTGGGTAAGGGGGTTTTGTCCGCGTGGGGGAATCAAAAAGAAAGAAAATGCTCATGTCCTAGAAGACGTAACATCCTTCCTCTCAAATAGCACTGGACCTTCCAATAGTACTCAACAGTGGGGTCTGAAGTCACCGGAAGAGAAACTAGTGAAGGATGAAATAATTGGTTATAATGAGGGGTAAAGGGGGCATATCCTGAAAGAGTTGGTGATACTTCCCAATAGCCACACAAAATCCAATCAAGGTGTGATTGCAGCCCACAACCACCACCTGGGTAGATGTCCTAAAATTGGTCACTAGGTACCTCGTTCAAAGTGTGGCATTTAGATTTTCGGCCTAAGAAATGGGTCACGGGCTGGATCCCGTCTAAGAGGTGGGTGCCTCAAGGGGGGATGCACAGAACAACTAGACCTCGGCCTTCGACCCTTCACGGGTATCTCCCTGCCTTATGGTGATTGGAACACTTGGCTTGGAGGATTCCAAGTTCATTATTTTTCAACTTTTATGTTTGAAAATGTGAGAACCATATAACGGGGAGTCATTTGGATGCCTATGCCCGAAATCCTACCTAGACTAAAAACTTCTTTTGGCACCTCCTGTGGAGGAAAACTTAGTGATTTTTTAGAAATTTTTTAGATGAAGTTGTTTTGTGAGGCTGGGGGTGAAAACCAACCTCGTTTGATTAAAAGTGGGAGTGGATAGTCTTGTCAAGAAAAGATGGGGTGTTTTCGGAATCCCTTTGAGAGGAAACGTACTTAGACCACCATGTTTCGAGAAGAATCTATGTGACTGAGAAGTGACATTTGTGTGTGAGTGAAAGTGCACCAAGTTTTTTTTAATTAGATGTCACCTTGCTGCATGTGGACTTCGCTTAGTCCTTTACAAGAGTTTGATTACCTAATTAGCTAGATGTCATTGGTACAACCTTGCGGAATTTTAAAATCCCTAGGAAACTAGCATTTGGACATGTGGTCCGTTACTATCCTTTAACTCCCTATGTGTGAGTTAATCTAGAAAAAGCATAAAACTATCCTAGATTGAACATGTGGGCATGTGTGGGCTCGTTACAAACCTTTAAACTCTCCTAGTTTTTTGATCTAAGAAAGAAAAATTCCAACCACTATCCTACCTTTGTGACATGTGGGCATGTATGGGCCCATTACAAATTTAAGATATGTTTGAAACATGAAACTAAGATGGGTCCTAAAAGGGCCTTTTTCCTCTCCTAAAGGTTTTTTGAAATTTTGTTAAGGGAGATGAGATTGTTTTCGCAATCTTTTTTTGGTTCTCAAGATCGCTTGAAGGCGCAAGAGAAGAGCATACTCAAGGATTGTTACTTCAATTTCAAGTCCCAAATGTGAATTAGATGTGATTAAAAATGATGTTCTCCTTAGATTGTAAATCAAAGCAAGCCATCCACGTGGAAAAAATTAAATAAGGGAAATTGATTTTTTTCCACCTAAGTGCCTATGTTTGTTTGACTATCCCCTTTATAAGTTGAGGGGTCTAAGTGGTGCAGTATTTAGAGCATGCATAACATCATTCTTAAGAAGGAAAATGACTTTCCCCACATCCAAGACCTTACAATGTAAAATTTAGTTCAGATGTGCGGCCTCTAGTGTAGACAGAGGCGCATATGGCGCCTGCGTGCTAACAGAGTTGAGAAAGAACGCACATGCGCGCACAAAGACTGTTGTTCATGCGAATGTGTGCACGATGCACGTCTGTGGGGTGGAATACCTGTGTGCCTGTGAAAAACGGCCGAGAAAGAAAATCCAGATGGATTTCTCTCAATTCTCCTGTGAATTGACTGGTTAGCAGGTCAGCAGAGGTCGGTTTGTGCACCTGCAAGTTAAACAAACTAAAAGGAAAGAAAAATAAACCCAAATGAGGGAGGAATTGATACCTTCTCCCCAGTACGGTCACCAATCTGTTTGCACCCAATTTGTCACTTGGTGAGCAAATAAAGGGTGCTTACATGCCCAGTTGGGTCTTGCTAAGCATGACAACTGTAGAGGAAAGAGTTAGAAAAGAACAACAAAACTGTAAGCAAGAATTAAACTAATACAAACTAAAACTATGAGCATATGGATAAATAAATAACAAACACAAAAAGAACAATATCACCAATGTTTTAGGCTGATCAATTGATGAAATCCAAAGAACAATGAAGAAAGGGGACTATGAGTCCCTTATTTCTCCAATGGAAGGCTCTTGAGGCCCTCACAAACTTGCTCTCCTTACAATAAGAAAATGAGAATGATGGTGAAAGAAATCCTAGCACATCCACTCAATAGAGAGGTGGATAGCTCAATGAAATGGTGCTAATGTGTTATTGCCAAGGAGTGAGTCCTTAAAACAATCTAAGCAGCATAACATTACATGAAATTCCTTGAGAAAATGATGTTTCTTCATGGC
>ML811325.1:45914-61309 GCA_009831015.1 Picea engelmannii
AGATAAATAAAATAACATTAATAATCTAATATTCCCCAATTAAGGGGTAATAAATAACATTACTAATCTAATATGCCCCAATTAAGGGGTAATGAGACAATATTAGGGCTTAACAAAAGCAGTCCAGATCACAGAAGATTAAGAAGCTTAAAGAGAAAATAGAACAACATGAAGTATTAGAGAAGGTGATAAAGACCCAATATGAGACTTAATCAAAGTATTTCATAGCAACCAGGGCAGCCTTAGAAATATTGGAACTTGAAAATGTTAAAGAAAAGAAGAAGAAGAAGAAAATTGTAAAGGACTATAACAGTCTATGGAGAGTAGCTATGCATTTGAAGAAAAAGGTCAAGTCATTGAGGTTTCAAGCCATGCATTCAAGACCTCAGCCTCAAGAACCTGTTGATATTGAAACCCTAGCAAATGCAACCATCCATTTGAATGATCCAGAGACAACTAACAATCCTACATCTATTCCAGAACCTGCAATATGAAGAGGCTTCAAAAGATCATCCCTAAGGTGTCTAAAAGCTAAGAAAAAAGGTATTTCGCAATTTTGTTAATTTTCACTAAGACAAAAATTTCGGTGGCTTAGGTGAACACTTCAATTGTTCATTAGCCACTGAAAGCTCCTCTTTCGGTGGCTAGAAAGCTTGGATTTTGCCTCTCTTAGCCACCGAAAGAACAGACAGGGAAGAGAGGCAATATTTTTTCGTTGATCCAAGTTTTTCTCACCCATACACCTTGAGGATGGTTTGTAATGATGGATAATAAATAAGGGAATTAGTTTTGGGTTTTTGTTCCAGTTTTCCAGGCCCATAGCAAGGCGGAAAGGTTAAATTGGTTACCTATTTTTGGGCAAAAAACTCTTTTTGTGCCAAAAATGGTAATTTCGACTTATCCCACATCTCATGAAGATCCATCAGCCTTCGAAGGCTTACTATACATGTTGAATACTTGGAACGATATGAAGACCATCAAAGATAAGGAATTGACCTATTTTATAGGATCCTTTCCTTTTTTCTTGTGTCAGTTGTTGGTTTTCTATTTTAAGTAAAGTTGATCCTGTATTGTAGGATATGGATATTTGATGTAAGGGATATAAAATCAAAAACTTATGTGGAACCAAGGGTGGGTCTTGGGATGACCAAAAATTGTAAAAAAACTCGCAGGCTTTAATTGACTATAATGAATGAATACAAAGACTTTATTTTCCAGATTCTTGTGTCAGTTTTTGTGGTGAAGTTTTCTCTGATGTAAACTGTTATTCCTTAGTTTTTCATATTGTTTTTTTGTTCTCATTTCTTATAAGAAGAGTATTCTCAGGATTTTTCAAGGACACCCTGATCTGGCTTAAAGACAATGTCTATGTTTTCTTTTGAAGATTGAATGCAAAATTTGGATAAGCTCTGCTCTGCATTTGAAATGACCTCTGATCTTTTCCTCTCTCCATCTTACAAATTATAAGAATCCACTGATGTGACTATCTTGCCTGGGTACATATGTCTCTGTTATTTATTCATTAAATCATATTTAATCTTTGACTCCATTTTCCCCAATGGTCCTTTTAGGTCTCAACCAAATGAATTCAAAATCCATAAACAAATCCATGTTCTACATAACTAGCCTAATATCTATTTAAAGAAATCCATATCAAAAAGAGATGTCCCTCTCTGAGTCTTGGAGGGCTATATCCCTGACTCGAAGCAGTTTTTATGTTTCCTCTGTGACTGCCTTCACATCCTTGGGAAAATTACAGAGTGCTAACACACTCTATGTGCAACACTGGCATATTTTTTTTTATATTTTCCAAAAGCTTTTAATACACTAGTTATATTGTCAAAGACATTTTGTTTCACCTTTGTATCTTTTGTCGACTTTTGAATATCCAATAATGATGTAGTTTCTTTTAACTTTCTTGACTTTATTAGACAGAGTAAAAGTTGATCTTGTATTGTTACTGATTCATCTTTGAAAAAAGTATTATACATATTCTTAACACGATATCTTATATGATGATTAACTTCTTTCTTCCCAAATTTGTCATTGGCAACATTTTTTATATTCCATCATCAATGTTGATAGATTCTTCTGCATATTTCAATTTAAAGTGTATATTAAAAAACAAAACCCAAACATAAATTCACTAAACTATATACAAGTGTTCATCTTATATTGTCTAGATTTATGTACATACATATATGTGATTCAACTTCTGCTTCAATTTTGGTTTCAGCGACTTCATTGACGTTATGAGGAAAATCTATTTATGTTTTTTGAAAAACATCAAATCTGAATTACAATCAATTATATTTAAACAATAATTTAAATAAACGAACTGTATACTTTTAATATAGACAATATGTACATGCATACCTGATTGGACTTCTTCTTGTTGAAAATCTATATTTACATCATCATTGTTTCTTTCATCAATATTTTCATGTTCTCGTTTCTTTCTCCAATAATGCTCTTTTCTTTGTTCGTTATGGTGAGTTTCGTCTCAAGTGCAATCAAATTTTCTCTTGCACAAACTTTTGTTTTCCATGAGTATAGTTATTTGTAAAAGTTTTTAAAAAAATCAACATTTCAGAATAGTCTCAGAAAAACTTCATTGTCACAAAAATTATTAAAAAATAATATCAAGAATTTTATGTTCAACAAAGCCTTCACCTTGAAAAAAATTTCAACAAAGCCTTCACTTTGAAAAAATATTCAACAGAGCATTTAGCTTGAAAAAATGTTCAACGGAGCCTTCAATATATAAATTGTTATTCCAATAAAAACTTGAACTTCGAAAAAATAATTTTTTTTTGTATTCAAAAAATCAAACACCTTGTTCAAAACAACGAAAAAGATGATTCAAAATTTTTCTTAGGGGCTCCACATATGAAAAACCATGAAATGAGCGAGTGAATTGTGCTAAATTGATTCGGCTGAAAACGTATTTATAAGATTTGGTGCCAACTAAAAAAAAACGACGTGTCCCTTCATTGTTTTTTGGCCGATGGAATTCTCTCACCCACCTTTTGGCCAAAAGATTATGTTTGGGCCAAAAAGTGAGGAATCCATTTATTTTCTATGGATTCTGTTGGAAAAATATATTTCGGTCGAAAAAAAAAAATCGATTGAAAGATTATTTCAGTCGAAAAACTGCTAATGGAATTGTTTGCAGGAACCCGAGAATTCCCTCCAACTTACTTGAACTTTGGAGGTTGCAGACTCTTGCAAATATGCAAAATTTAGTTTCGAAATTGTTGCTAGCATTTGCAAAATTGAATCTACTTTCAATGGATATATATATATATATATATATATATATATATATATATATATATATTCATTATTTTTATCTAATTTTATTTAATTTTATAAAAAAATCACTGCATAATATTTCTAGTTGGTATTATGATCCATTTAAATGAAATATCCATATCTCTAAAAATACACAGTGGAAAATTTAGAAAAATTTACACTCAAAATCCTTAAACTATTCTCTTCAAAAGGGTATTCTTAGATTTTACTTTTAAGTAAAAATTAAGATAGATACAAGGTGGGGGAAAACATGTGTTTAAAATCTGCAACTTTTTCAGCTTGGTCAATTTCAAAAACTTCTAGAAATTATAATATTCATCTGTTAGATTCAAAATTATAGTCATAAGAAAATAGAGTCTCTATAGATTGTTGCAGTATATTTTGTTTGTAATTTTTTTTTTTTAATAATAGATACATTGTTGGGGGGAAAAATAACTCATTATCATTCCTTTCATTTTTAAGGAACATATTGTGAAACAATTGCCAAATTGACATATAAAATATCAATAAAAATAATTTGAAAAATAGCCAGTAGAAAGATAACAAAATTCATCACAAATTTTGTTTTTACTGTAAAGTGAAATTCTAAATAAAAAAAAAATACTTTTGTATACCAAAAGTTGAAGAACTTGTGAAAATATAGTTGTTTTTCTCATAAAACAAGAAAAATTGGCACAGGCATGCCCCAACCTTGGTTTGAGCACGTCCACTCTCACTTGACCTTCTTCTTCTCGGCCCGAAGAACTCGAAGGTTCTTCTATTTCCCTATCGGGAAATCTGCACCCACAAAAATCTTTCCCCGAGGTCTCCTCTTTACCACCGGGAGATTCAGCCTAATCTCACTATCTCACGAGTTCAGGACTTAAAGCTCCCAACTCTCCCTTTCAAATCTTCCAATACCCGATCTGGCGATACAGGTATAGATCCTTCGGTGTGCGACCGTGGGCTAGGCTTAATGTTAGCGCTTCTCGCGCCCTTGAAATCTCGTGACCTTGCAACCTCGTCAGTTGAACCGTCGAGTTTTCACCTTCCTATTCCACGAGTCCCCGAGATGCACGATCCCACCTTATACTCTGCCACGCATCCACAAGAATCTCGGCTCCTCAGCACTTCATGACTCGACGTCCCCTTTGTGCCACCTGTACTCCACTCATGCTCTGCTATGGCCCACACTATCCTCCAGCTGTCAGGATTTCACTATCTTGCGACCTCGCAATATCTGCGCCTAAATTCTCGGACCTTTTCTTGCGAGGTCCCAAGACCCGATTCCACATGCGGATCCAACGGTCCTCTGGTATTCCTGATCCAATGGCTATCCTTATCTCGCCACCTCATGACCTCGCGACTTGGCGCACTGAATGTTCGACCTCTCAACCTGTGAACTTCTGAGTTTGCGAGATCTCTTGATCTTTGCCATGCGTCCTCTTAAATGGACAACCCAGATCTCCTCGCTACTTCTCCACCTTTTTACTTGGATTACCCAACACTTGGGTTTTCAATCAATGAGCTTCTGAGTTCGCAAGATCCTCAATCTCTGACACCTGTCCTCTTCAGATGGACAGCTATGATCTTCTCGCTCTTTCGTCGCCTCGCGTCTTCGCGCCTTGTGACTTTGCACACCCAATAGTTGGGCTTTTACCCTGTGAACTCTCGAGTTCATGAGATCACCGATCTCTGCCACGTGTCTTCCCAGATGGATGGCTCATAGCCTCCTCGCTACCTCACCACTCGTGAAGATAAATGGATTCCCTTCAGTCCTCCAACGTCCGAGTCTGTGAGATGAGAATCTCTTGACACGCATCCTCCATGAAAAACGGCCCTGATCTTATCGCGTCTCGCGATCTCGCAACTTGGACTACCCAATTCTTGGGTTCTCAATCAGTGAGCTCCTAAGTTTACGAGATCATAGATCTTTGACACATGTCCTCTACAGATGGATGGTTCAGATCTTCCTGCCACTTCGGAACCTTCTCGCCGTAAACTCCTTGCACCTCTGCAAGATCCGATGATTCTCGAAACTTCACGAAATCTCCCGAGATGATTTCAACCATCCGTTCTTCCCTTTGTAACTCACGAAAGGAAGAAAGGGTATCTCCCCACGAGATCTCCTCCACCGCTTCACCAACTTGCGATGCTTTTCTTCGACTTCAAGTCACGCTTATCTATGCTGATCTTCAGTGACTCAAAGGCTTATCCTTCCTGAGATTTTCTAAGTTACTTCAACCTCCATGAGGTTCTTTGCATGCACTCCTTGTGGAAAATCTTCAATTACATCTAAGTGTTGAAGTTCTCTTGACTCTGTGCACACCTACAGTAGCAGTCTTTCAAGTATCTGCTCAGTTACATGACTGAGACTACCTCCCTTAGCCTGCGCACTCCTTGCACGGCTTCAACAACTCAAGTCCACTTATGGATGAATGATAACAAGAGTTAAACTACTGAGCCTTCATCAACGCACTCCATGCAGATGAATTCAACTGCACCTCTTGCAGGAATCTCCTGGCTCAAATAGAGAAACAATTGAAACTTATTCTCTCCCTCTCCTTCAGACTTCAGTTTCGAAACATAAAATCACATGCACAACATATCAGGTAAATGCATAACAAGAAAACAAACATTCATGAGCACAACTTCAATATACAGAGAATAGACACATAACCATGGATTTGAATCAAAGCTTCCTTCTATTAATTCAATATTTGTACATGGATGTTCTCTACATAGTTCTCTGCTTGCTATTATTGCTCTCCTACTTCAATCTAATGTTACAATACACAATGAGGGTGTCTATATCCGTTTTCCCTCTCAAACTCTAAACTATCAAATCTAGACTTAAATATTCTATCTACTTTACATTTACTATCTTTAAATGCCTCATCTACCTAAGGACGAGAGCTTGTCCGCTCAAAGTCCATTACAATACAAGTGTGTCGTCTCTTAAATGAACCATTTAAGATCACACAACAATTTCAAAGTATTTCAAAATGTGCGTTGGCTTATCCAGCTGTCTTCCGCTCGATGTGATGGCTCGCTTGATGTATTGCCGATGCTCTTGCATCATACTCCTCGGCTTGAAACTTTTCATGGGCTCCTGTCCATGAGCTCTTGCATGATCTGTCCATGCTTCTGTATTTCTACTTCTGTCTCCCAGCTGGCATCCTCCACTGGGTGATTCTTCCACTTGACCAGGTACTCGAAATACTGCTTTCACCTGGTTTTCTTACCCACTCGCTTGTCCAGTATGCACTCCATTCGCGATGTCTCTGCAAATGGCAATTGTTTCATCCACTAGATCACTGGCTGCTCAGTTCCAGTCTTTGCTTCTCCAGCCTTGTATGGGTATAAATCTGCCACATTGAATATCGGAGATATTTCGATGCCCTCTGGTAATTCAATTTCATAAGCATTCTCTCCGAATTTCTTCAGGACTCTGCATGGCCCAATTTTCTTCATTTTCATCTTGTTATATGTTCCCTTTGGGAACCTTTCTTTCCTCAAGTGTGCTAGAACCATATCACCAACTTCGAACTGGAGTTGCCTTCGATGTTGATCTGCTCTGCATTTGTACTCCTGATTTGAGTCTATCAATCGTTGTTTCACCTTACTGTGAAGTTCCTTCATCTCTTCAGCGAATTCCTCTACACTCGCACTGCTAGTCGCAGCTTGTTCTGACTCCCTGAGTTCAGAAACTCCTCTTGGCTGCATCCCATATACAACCTGAAATGGACTCTTTCTTGTACTCTGATTCACTGAATTTTTGTATGCAAACTCTGCCTGTGGCAATATGTTGTCCCAGTTGCTATGGTGTTCTGTCACCAAGCTCCTCAGCAAGTCTCCCAGACTTTTGTTGATCACCTCTGTTTGTCTGTCTGTCTGCGGATGGTAAGATGAACTAAACACTAAGTTAGTTCCTAGCTTCTTCCATAGCGTCCTCCAAAAATGACCTATGAATTTCGTATCCCTGTCCGAGACTATGCTTCTCGACAATCCATGAAGTCGCACAATCTCTTTGAAAAACAAATTTGCGATGTGGGTCGCATCGTTGGTCTTCTAACATGGAATGAAGTGTGCCATCTTAGAAAAACTGTCTACCACCACAAAGATGGAATCAACTCCTCTCTGCATTCTTGGCAAACCCAATACAGAATCCATGCTAATTGCTTCCCACGACCTATCTGGTATGGGAAATGGCTGATAAAGACCTAAATTTTGTTTCCTCCACTTCGAATGATGACAAATTCGACACCTATCAACAAACCTCTTGACATCTGCTCGCATGCCTAGCCAAAAATATGATTCGCTCAGCTTTGTGAATGTCTTATCGTGGTTAAAATGTTCTACTAATCCACCACTTTGTTTTTCCTTTAGCGAATTCTCCCTCATGGAGCAATTTGGAATACACAGTTGATTGCCTCTGAACAACAATCCCTCTTGGATCATGTAGTCTATCCATGGGCTCCGATCCCTGAGAATGGGATTCTCAGCTACTTCATATGCTTCTCCGAAGTCTGCATCTCCTGCGTACATGTCCTTCAGATTCTCAAAACCCAATGTTTTGACTCAGAACTCCTGCAGCAACAAACATTTCCTGCTCAAAGCATCAACCACTTTGTTAGTAGTACCTGAAATATGTTTAATCACAAACGTGAAATTCTGCATATACTCTACCCATTTTGCATGTTTCTGATTCAACTTCTCCTGTTGACTCACAAACTTCAATGCATGATTATCACTGTACAATACAAATTCTTTTGGGATTAAGTAATGCCTCCACTTCTTCAACGCCTGTATGATAGCATAAAATTCCTTGTCATATGTGGAGTATTTCATCTTCGCTTCATCCAACTTCTCACTGAAATATGCAACTGGACTATCCTCCTGACTTAAGACTGCTCCTATGGCATATCCCCTTGCATCACATTTCACTTGAAATGTCTTCTTGAAGTTCAGCAACACCAACACTGGTCGTTCCGTTATCTTCCGCTTCAACAGATTGAAGCTCTTCTCAGCCTCTGCTATCTAATGAAAAGAATTATATCACTTTTTCACTGTGTCCATCATTGTTGCACTAATTCCACTGAAATTCTTGATGAACTTCTGGTAGAAACTAGCCAAACCATGGAAACTTCTCACCTCAAAAATATTTCTCGGTGATGGCCAATTCTTGATCACTTCCACCTTACTCGGATCCATTTTTAATTCATTCGCCGATATGAAAAAACCCAAGTAAATAAGCTCTGTCTTCACGAATGAGGACTTCTTCATATTAATCAACAGCTTCTCTTGCCATAGTTTCCTCATCACAATGGCCAAATGTTCCAAATGTTCAGCCTCTGTCTTACTGAAGATCAGTATATCATCCAGATATACGACAACAAATTTTCCGATGAACTACTTCAGGACTTCATTCATCAATCTCATGAATGTGCTCGGCACATTTGTCAAGCCAAACGGCATGACCAACCATTCGTATAAACCTTTGTTTGTCTTGAATGCTGTCTTCCATTCATCACCTTCCCTCATGTGAATCTGGTGATATCCTCTCTTCAGATCAATTTTTGAAAAATAATTTGCCCCACTCAGGCAATCCATCAGATCATCCATTCTTGGCAGTGGAAATCTGTACCTGATGGTAATTTTGTTGATCGCCCTTGAGTCGGTGCACATTCTCCAACCTCCATCCTTCTTCGGACTAAGCACTGTTGGAACAACACACAGACTCAGGCTTTCCCTGACCAATCCTTTGTCCAATAACTCCTGGACCTGCTTCTTGACTTCCTCATTTTCCTATGGCGTCAATCTATACGCAACTTTATTCGGCAAACTAGCTTCTGGTATGAGGTCTATGTGATGGCTCACGCTTCTCATCGGTGGCAACGAATGAGGTAATTCGTCTACCACAATGTCAGCGAACTCTTCTAGTAGTTCCTGAATTTCTGTTGGTAAATCATCCACTCTTGTGTTGGTCAAAACAACTCTCGGTTTCCTGACCACAGAGAATTGTGGATATTCCTTCCTCTACATCTCTGTAAGAAGCTCCTTCCCACTCATGAGAAGTATGGTATTGCTTACTTTTGGTTTCACCTCTTTATCCTTTATCGGAAGCAATCTGTGTGTCCTCCCATCCTTCTCTAAAGTGTATGTGTTCATCCTCCTATCATGAACCACATTTTGGTCATATTGCCATGGTCTACCCAACAAAAAATGACATACATCCATGGGAATGACATCACAGAGTATTTTATCATTATATCCTCCTATCTTGATGTCAACTAAGCATTGTTTAGTGACACTCACCTGATGTCCCTTCTGTAGCCATGAGACTTTGTATGGACTAGGGTGATCAATTGTATCCAGCTCTAACTTCTCCACCATCTCGGTCAAAATGAGATTATCTGTGCTTCCACTATCCACGATAACCTTGCATTTCCTATCCTTGGTTTTGCAAGCTTTCTGGAATAGTCTGGTCCTTTGAGCTAAATTCTCTTGCACCTCTTTCTCAGGTGTCAAAAGGACTTTTCGCATCAGAAGTGAGCTTCTTCTTTCTGCGCCTTCTTCTTTAGCATCTCGCCTCTGTGCCTCAACGATGTGAGCTTCTCCTCTGTCCTTTTTCCTATATGGACAATCAACTACTTTATGTCCATCCTTTCCACATGTGAAACATGTGACTACTCCACCTCGACCTCTTCCTCTGCCTCTGGTATGAGAAAAAGTGTTTGCATCAGCATAATATCCTCTCTGCTCATTATGTTGTCCCCTTTGTTCAACATATTTCTGTCCTCACTGTGAGGTTCCACCTCTCTCAATCTTACCCTGAGGTTTCTTCCATTCCTCCTTTGGCTTCTGGTATTTCTCCTGGGCAACGACCTTGCCTCTGGGATGACTTCTACCTCGCCCTTGCTGACCTTGCTTACGGCTCAGTTTCTCCTCTACTTTCAGAGCCATATGATAAGCATCCTCAACCGTTCTGATGGTTTTCATGCTTAATTCATCCTGAATGTCGTATCTCATACCATTTAGATATCTGGTAAACTTCTCATCATTTCTCTCCCAATGACCTGCTCTGATGTTCAATCGATAGAATTCCTCAGTGTATTCTTTCACTATCATCAGTTACTGCCTCAGATTCTTCATCTTCCTAAATATATTAATTTGATAGTCTATTGGGATGAACTTTGCTTTCATCTTTGCAATCATTCGATCCTAGCTTTTGATATTTTTCTTTCCCTTGGAACGTCTATCCACTTGTAGCTCATCCCACCATAAGGCTGCATGTCCTTTCAATTTCATGACAGCATGCCTAACCTTCTTATCCTCTTCGATATCTTCATAATTGAAGTAGGTATCAAGATCCCTGATCCAATCCAATAGCTCTTCTACATCCAGACTTCCTTCATAAGCTGGAATGTCCATTTTTGTCTTTGAACTCATCCAGGTGATAGCTTTGATTAATCGATCATTGGCTGCATCTTCAACTGCAACTTCTCCTTGTGGTTCAACTTCAGCTTCACCTTCGAAGTCACTCAGACCTCCATCACTGGTTGTGCGTCTCTGCGCTGCTTCCATATCTTCCAATCTCGCTCGGAGAACACATATCTGCCTTTCCATTTCTAGATTTTGTGCTAGCCTACCTCTTCTTCTCACCTCCCTGTCTTTTGGGTCGGGTGACTGTCTTTCCCTTTTGGGTGGCATGGAAAATTCTCTCTCTCTCTATTATAGAAAAAAAGAGTCAATCTTGCTCTGATACCACTCTGGCGCAGGCATGCCCCAACCTCAGTTTGAGCATGTCTTCTCTCACAGTACCTTCTTCTTCTCAACCTGAAGAACTCGAAGGTTCTTCTATTTCCCTATCGGGAAATCTGCACCCACAGAAATCTTTCCCCGAGGTCTCCTCTTTACCACCGAGAGATTCAGCCTAATCTCGCTATCTCATGAGTTTGAGACTTAAAGCTCCCAACTCTCCCTTTCAAATCTTCCGATACCCGATCTGGCGATATGGGTATAGCTCCTTTGGTGTGCGACCATGGGCTAGGCTTAATTTTAGCGCTTATCGCACCCTTGAAATCTCGCGACCTTGCAACCTCGCGACCTCATCGGTTGAACCGTTGAGTTTTCACCTTCCTAGTCCACGAGTCCCTGAGATGCGCGGTTCCACCTTATACTCTGCTATGTGTCCACAAGAATCTCGGCTCCTCAGAACTTCACGACTCGGTGTCCCTTTTGTGCCACCTGTACTCCACTCACGCTCCGCTATAGCCCACACTATCCTCCAGCTGTCGGGATTTCGCTATCTCGCGACCTCACGATATCCGCGCCTAAATTCTTGGACCTTTTCTTGCGAGGTCCCAAGACCCGATTCCATGTGTGGATCCAACAGTCCTCTGGTATTCCTGATCCAATGTCTTTCCTTATCTTTCCACCTCGTGACCTCGTGACTTGGCACACCAAATGTTCAACCTCTCAACCTGCGAACTCCCGAGTTCACGAGATCTCTTGATCTCTGCCACGCGTCCTCTTAAATGGATGACCCAGATCTCCTCGCTACTTCTCCACCTCACGTCCTCGTGCCTTGCAAATTGGACTACCCAACACTTGGGTTTTCAATCAGCGAGCTTCTGAGTTCACGAGATCCCTTATCTTTGACACCTATCCTCTTCACATGGATGGCTATGATCTTCTCGCTCCTTCATAGCCTCGCGTCCTCATGCCTCATGACTTTGCACACCCAATACTTGGGCTTTTACCCTGCGAACTCCCGAGTTCATGAGATCACCGATCTCTGCCACCTATCTTCCCATATGGATGGCTCATAGCCTTCTCACTACCTCACCACTCACGAAGATAAAGGGCTTCCCTTCAGTCCTCCAATGTCCGAGTCTGTGAGATGAGAATCTCCTGACACGCATCCTCCATGACGAACAACCTTGATCTTATCGCGTCTCACGATCATGTGGCTTGGACTACCCAACCCTTGGGTTCTCAATCAATGAGCTTCCGAGTTTACGAGATCACTGATCTTTGACACATGTCCTCTACATATGGATGGTTCAGATCTTCTCGCCACTTCAGAACCTTCTCGCCATAAACTCCTTGCACCTCTGCAAGATCCGATGATTCTCGAAACTTCATGAAATCTCCCGAGATGATTTTGACCGTCCATTCTTCCCTTTGTAACTCACGAAAGGAAGAAAGGGTATCTCCCCATGAGATCTCCTCCGCCGCTTCACCAACCTGCAATGCTTTTCTTCGACTTCAAGTCATGCTTATCTATGTTGATCTTCAGTGACTCAAAGTCTTATCCTTCCTGAGATTTTCTAAGTTACTTCAACCTCCACGAGGTTCTTTGCACACACTCCTTGTGGAAAATCTTCAATTACATCTAAGTGTTGAAGTTCTCTTGACTCTGTGCACACTTACAATTGCAGTCTTTCAAGTCTCTACTTAGTTACACGACTAAGACTACCTCCCTTAGACTGCGCACTCCTTGCACAGCTTCAACAACTCAAGTCCACTTCTAGATGAATGAGAACAAGAGTTAAACTACTGAGCCTTCATCAACGCACTCCATGTGGATGAATTCAACTGCACCTCTTGCAGGAATCTCCTGGCTCAAATAGAGAAACAATTGAAACTTATTCTCTCCCTCTCCTTCAGACTTCAGTTTCAAAACATGAAATCACATGCACAACATATCAAGTAAATGCATAACAATAAAACAAACATTCATGAGCACAACTTCAATATACAAAGAATAGACACATAACCATGGATTTGAATCAAAGCTTCCTTCTAATAATTCAATATCTGTACATGGATGTTCTCTACACAGTTCTCTTCTTGCTCTTCTTTCTCTCCTGCTTCAATCTAATGTTACAATACACAATGAGGGTGTCTATATCCGTTTTCCCTCTTGAACTCTAAAATATCAAATCTAGACTTAAATATTCTATCTACTTTACATTTACTATCTTTAAATGCCTCATCTAGCTAAGGAAGAGAACTTGTCTTCTCAAAGTCCATTACAATACAAGTACTTCGTCTCTTAAATGAACCATTTAAGATCATGCAACAATTTCAAAGTATTTCAAAATGTGTGCTGGCTTATCCAGCTGTCTTCCGCTCGATGTGATGGCTCGCTTGATGTATTGGCGATGCTCCTGAATCATACTCCTCGGCTTGAAAATTTTCATGGGATCCTGTCCATGAGCTCCTGCACGATCTGTCCATGCTTCTGTATTTCTGCTTCTGTCTCCCAGCTGACATCCTCCACTGGGTGATTCTTCCACTTGACCAGGTACTCGAAATACTGCTTTTGCCTAGTTTTCTTACCCACTCGCTTGTCCAGTATGCACTCTATCCATGGTGTCTCTGCAACTGGCAATTGTTTTGTCCACTGGATCACTAGCTGCTCAGTTCTAGTCTCTTCTTCTCCGGCCTTGTATGGGTATAAATCTGCCACATTGAATATCAGAGATATTCTGACAAAAATAATGAAAATCCACCTTAAATATTGGGTATATTGTTCGCCTGACGCATTATGGGCCTACAAAATGACTTAGTAGAGTAGTACCAAATACAACCCTTATGAGTTGGTCTATGGGAAACATTTTTTTCTCCAAATAGAATTTCATATCAAACCTTTCTGAACTACATCCCATCTAGGAATGGATCTGACAGAGGCAAAGAAACAAAGGATATTTGTATTTGAACCAATTGGATGAGATCATACATGATGGTATCCAGTAGACCATGTAGGTACAGTAGCAAAGGAATAAATGGCACAATTAATTTATCAAAATAAATTAATTCCAACCAAGGGATTGGCCTATCCTCTTCAATTCAAAGTTTAAAAATTTCAAAGGGAAGATTACAACTTGGTGGTTGGGACCTTATGAAGTGGACACCATATTTGAGAATGGATTATTTTAGATCAAGACCATCAATGAAGAACAAACTTATTTCCTTGTGAATGGGAATAGGTTGAAGTTGTACCATAAACCAATGTCCAAAGAAAAATTCATTGCAGATATATGTCAGAAATATGAAATGGAAGTTGTAAGAGAGGAAGATCATCCTCTTACTCCTTCTCTCTCTCCTTGAAGTTCTTCCTTTTTATTTGATGAAAATAAAAATAAAACAAAATATAAAAGAATAAAAGTAAATAGAATAAAAGTAAAGAAAAAAAATAATCCCAATTGTGAAAACCACCTATGTGGTGCAACTAGGTAAGGATTCTTCTTGAAAACTAGTCTATGGCAGGAAGAATTCATTGTTTATAGTAGGTTGTTGATATCGTAAATCATAATTCTCCAAATCTTATGTTTATTCTCATGTTCGTTTATGGGGGATGTTGTCACAAGGGTAGACCCATGGTTCAATGCTTAACAACGCATCAAAAAAACCCCGACTACTGGCCCTTTCGGCAACACTTGCGAAGCAGGTGAGGTATCACCCGAGGTAGAAGCAGAGGGGGGTTATAGGACATAGGTGTCTATAACCATGTTGGGACATAGATCTATGATAATAACACTTCGCAAAGTATTCTATTGACACTTAGGGGTAACATGTGTTACGCGAAATATATGTTGTTATAATAATGTTGTAGTACTTGCCCAACTATTTAATTGTCAATCCAGGGTATGTAAACTGACGAAGCACATGCACTGTATGTGCAGGACTAAAGTAGAACTAATCTAATCTAATCTATGTTGCTGAAATCAAACTAATCTAAGAAAGCATTGAAATACTAACTAGGAAAGCATGAAATTGCATAAGGGAAATACAACATGTGAAGAGTTAACAACAATGACATACATGAGCTCATACAATATATCAATCTCAAATCATATTACAATAGTCAAATGACAAAACATGAAAGAATAACAAAGCTAAGAATCCCCTTCTCCTGATTACAATCACATCCTAATTGAATTCTAATTGAATCCTCATTGAATTCTAACTCTAATTTGAATTCTCATGAAGAGAGAGCACTCTCTTATATACATGAAGAAGATAACCATCTCATAATTGCAGATCCACTATTCTCTCAACCACTCTCAACTACTTTCCCATTATTACAA
>ML811325.1:61359-75231 GCA_009831015.1 Picea engelmannii
TATTTTTAATAATGAATGTTTCCAGGATATGTGGGAGACATGAGTAACAAATCATGAGTAACAGCTAGCATTTTCCTATGGTTGGTTCTTGTGTAACAACCATGAATATAAGAATGTTGGTTCTTGTGTTAACAACATTCATTAAATTATTTTTCTCTTGCTGTTATGATAATAATTTTCCCATATTTTAGTTTCCAATAACAACTGACATTTTCCTATGGTTGGTTCTTGTGTAACAACCATGAATATAAGAATGTTGGTTCTTGTGTTAACAATATTCATTTCATTATTTTTCTCTTGTTGTTATGATAATAATTGTACCCATATATTCACTAGAAAAGATAAGCTATTAATGTGCATAAGAAATCATCACTAAGTATATGAAAGCCTTTTCTCTATCTTTTATGAATCATGCCAAGGTGTAGATCAATGTGTAAAGTAAAGTGTATCAGGGGATCGTTGGAAAAGAAATTTTTGAGGAAGTGAAAATGGGATGAAAATCGAATGATGATAGTGGGAAAATGTGGTGGTTATGAATATAGTTCCCCGCCCCCCCCTAACTGAATCGGTTGCATGTCCCCATGCAACATAGTGTAGGTCATGGAAAGAAAAAGGAAATGGAGTGTGGTGAGGGAATTTTCCAAAATATTCAAGTCAGCATAAAAGGAATTTCATGATTAAATATTAGAAAACAACATACCTCCACTTACCCAAAATGTAGATGAACTATGTAATAGGAATGTAGTGGTTGTGGCTGCTGGATCAGGAAATCGTGACTGGTACTGTAGATGCAACTACTGTAACACTAGAACTGCTAGAGAAAAGAATATGTGATTGCGACTGGTAGAATATGGAAGGTGTCACTGGTGCAGGATCATAAAAATGTGGTTGTGAATGGCGTTGTTGTTGTAACGTGAAAGATGGCACTGCTGTAGGATTATGTGAAAGGTGACTGCTACCGTAGTAGTGCTATTGCAACTGCAACTACGAGAACTACTGCAACTGCCATAACAGAGACTGTTGTAACAACAACGGCTGGAACTACAATGACTGTTACTGGTGCTGATGAATCATGGAAAAGAGAAAGTATGAAAATGTGGAACTGTCATGCTCTCATAGATCTGAAATCATGCTATTGTAACTGCTGAGGGAGTCATGAAAAAGTGTATAGTCTTCACCTGCTACAAAACCCAATGGTACAATTCTAGTCATGTGAATAAATGTGTCGATGTTGAGCATGAAAAGAAATCATTGGATTACCGACCATTGATGAATGTCGTTAACCAATGCGAGGCAAACTCACCATTGATGTCAATGAGTGCCAAGGTACCTAAGTACATATTGCGAAGTGCGAATAAATGAGCTAGTGTCGAGCCACTTGCAAGATATGACGATCAAGGGACATTGATGTATTCCCATGATTGCCAGTGAGAGAACTTGCCATTAAGGCATGCAAGCCTCCAGGTACTCAAAATGGACTCTAGTCTATATCCTAGATAAGGTGTTGAGGTCGATGGGACAAGACTTGTTGAAAGGTGGGCCTTAAGTAATCCCACATCAGTCAACGCGAGTTTGTACAAAAAGATTTGGTAGGAATATCAATGGAAAGAACTCATGAGAAAACAGTGTGTATCAGCATGGTGAGGAAAATGAGGGAATGTAATCATGGAAAGGGAACTGAACGGTTTTATTCAAAAGGGTGAACTGAAATGGACAAAGAAGGAAAAAATGAACTGAAAGGGATAAAGGAATGTATGCGATTCAGAGAAAATTAGGCATGTGTAAAGTTCTGACTGATAAAGTGATGGCACATAGGCTTTAGACATGGATGACTAATGTGCGTTTGAAGGAAAAATAGGGATAAACATGCATGACACAAATAGGTTATGAAGGCTTTCTGTGTAACAGCGAGCGTCATGATGTTTATGATAAGTAACAGCTCTGTCAAGCTATTGATCAAAGCATGTTTGTCAAAAGTTTGTGATTCTTGAAAAATCACAACAACAGCAAATGCAATCATCTTTGAACCTGTAAAAGGTTATCATTTTCCTGCAACAAAATGTGAGAGCATCGAAAAATGCAGAAATAAGTGCAAATGTGAGCAATTCAATGAAATAAACTGCGTTGATACACCTGTTGCCCTTGCATACTTGTTTGTCTTTGATTGCTGTGACAGGGACTCAAAGAAAACATATTAATGTTAAGTGTAAAGAAACATGTTTTGATTATAGTTTAGGAAGTGAGTAAAAGGTCCATTTGCAATGTTTTGATTTTTATGATTTTATAATTTTTTTTATTTATTCATTTATTTATTTATTGGCTTTTGTTTTATTCGGATATCAAAGTACAAAAATCATGCTAAAAGAAAACAATAACAATATGGTCTCGGCTTCATCAAATTGTCAATTGTTGAGACCTGTCACTCTAGTTCTATAATTCAAGCAATAAGACGATGGATTCAGAAATTTTGGGATTGCATTTAGGGTGAATTATGGAATATTGTCATTAATTTTCCCGACAGTTACACTGTTGCACTTCACAAGGCTCTCATGTTCTTTAACGAACAAAAATCTGGGCATCTGACCAAGGAAAACTATGAAAATGGATAATAAAAAAAATATAAATTCCAGAAGACGAAGACCGAGAGCAGGAAAGGTAAAAAAGAGGGCTCGAGAAGAGATCGGAAAATATATCCCACAGGTGACAGAGTTTCGCTCATCCATAATAAGAATGCAGGGACGAAAAATAATCCAGAGCCTGAGAACCCGCTTGATTGTCAACTTTTGGATATGTTGAAGAAGAGGAAGGTGCCACATTATACTTATATCAAGCGCAATGTTTATTTGTCCAAGAAAAAGCCTGTAAAAGATGATGCTGCAGAGTGCTCTTGTAGGCCATCTTCCTCTGGTCTGGCAGAAGTCTGCGATGAAAATTGTCATTGCAGAATGACAAATGTCATCTGTTCCTCAAGCTGCCATTGTGGGAAGACCTGTGTTAATAAGCCATTTTTGTTGCGAAAAGATAAAAGGTTGAATCCTCATTGAATTCTAACTCTAATTTGAATTCTCATGAAGAGAGAGCACTCTCTTATATACATGAAGAAGATAACCATCTCATAATTGCAGATCCACTATTCTCTCAACCACTCTCAACTACTTTCCCATTATTACAAGATATGATCCCTTCAAATCCTCACACATATCTCTCATATATCTTGGATAAGATATTCTAACCAAATCTCCATGATCGTCTCCTTGAAAAGAGGCTTGAATAATTATCTCCTTTGGAATGATGGAAGAGATATTCGAGAAGTCCCTTTGAATTAATCATCCACATATTCCTACACATTACAAAGCTCACACATAATTGAGATATATGTGAAAACATGTATATTTCCTAATATTTAATCATAAATTCACTTTTAATACTAAAATGAATAAAGTGGAAAATAATAATGTGAAACCCAAATGTATTTATGAAAATGATATGATGAAGGTTTAATTGGGCGATGAAATGTAAGGAATAGTGAAGGGAAAGGTGGATGAAAATACGACATTTCTGAGTCCCAACAACATGCATTAGTCATTATCCTTATTAATATAACATAACATATCTAAGATAGATCTAGCATAGTAACAACAAATATTATGCACTTCAAACACTTAGCACTTAGCATTATAAGTTAGATCTAGCATCCATTCATCCTTAACATAAGTAAAGCACTAATAAATAATATATCTATCTATCATACATAATAATCATGGTACTAAGAAGATAAATGACATGAATAGCACAACACAAAGCACACCAAAGACACAAGATATATGTGTTTCATCCCTGTGTGGGGCTACGCCCACCAACCGTTTCGCCTTCTTTATTATTGGTCAATATCTTACATTCAATTACTCCTATGAACTAAGCCACAGAATCAAGCTTCGCACTAGACAAGAGATCTATGCACTGAGCACCAAATTCTCCTTCCAAAACTAGGTCAAGGCATCCATCCAACTCCCTATCGAGCACAAATCATTAACACATATACATTTTTTTGCACAAAGCAACTCAAACTAATTGCACTTATCATTACAATAAGGCCTAATCATGGGTAAACCCCATGGGCCAACATCCCATAATCCCATTGCAAAAACCCTAGAGGACCCCTTATTGGGTCCACATAGCCCGTAAAATCATTGAGATTCATGATCTTAGCTCAACCTAGGTGCTCCATCTTTGACCATCATGTCAAAGTCTAAAAGTGGGTCAACTTTGACCAAGTTTTCTTCAAAACTTGGTCGAGGGCCAACAGGCCCCCAACACTCACCTGTGACTCGTCCTGAGTCACTCTGGTCTAGAAAACAATGATTCGAAGGCCTCAAGCTTACCTTGAGTGTTAGGACCCTATAATGTACCTTTTTTCTCATACTTGTTTCTATCATTACATCCTTTTCCCACTCATATTTAAGCCTACATTATCACCTTAACCTATTTCTCCAAAGGTATATAATGTTTCTTCTCTTTGCTATTTGTTTAATTTGTTTTACATGTAATTTTACATTACTCTCATAATTAGCCATTATTCAGAAATATATAGTTACTGAAACAGTTTGAACTACAGTAAGACCACATTGCTGAAACAGTCAACAACGCGCAAATCCTGTTGTTGAAACAGTCAACAACACGCAAATCCCGTTGCTGAAACAGTCAAACAGGATGAAAATATCGTTGCTGAAACAGTATGTGATTTGCGATGCTGAAACAATATTTTAAACAACAGTAACAAGAAAAGATAAATAAAGAAGATGTTACATCAGCCGCAACAACTGTACCTTAAGCCAACACCATTCCAACTACTGTAACAACATTTTTCTATGGGAGATCAGAATATCCTATTCTAGCATAGAATATTAGATCATACTAAGAATAGGATTTGTGTGTACACATGTAATTTTATGCTTAATTGTATTAAGAGGATTCTCCTCTTTAAATAGTGGAGAAATCAACATTAGAAGGGGATTATGAAAGGCCTAGCTAGAGAGGAATTATAGAGAAGGAGCGTGTTCACTTTGGATATTGTAACTTGACACATTTGACAGATGAATAAAAGATCATTCTGAGCATTTCTTCTTAGTTCCTTTCATTTCTGGGGAATCTTGTGAGAAGGAGAGGGCCCACCTTCTTCACAAGATTCACCCATTAGTTCTATAGTGTGTTAGTATTGGTTTTTATTCATACCTTATTAAAACTCTATTTTGCTGAAACTATGTTTTGTTGAAACTCTGTTTCCATTGATTGTTACAATTCATTCCTAGGTAATTGTTAATCATTTTGATTGGTAATTCTATTTGCAGAATGAGTTTATGAAAGTGTGATAATCAGATACAGGTGATGAAGATTCCTTCTTTGGGGAATAGGGTCATATTCTCTGTTACAGAATAGTTAGCCTTCAGTACTTGTTAATCATTTTGATTGGTAATTCTATTTACAGAATGAGTTTATGAAAGTGTGATAGTTAGAGACAGGTGATGAAGATTCCTACTTTGGTGAATAGGGTCCTGTTCTCTGTCACATAATAGTTAGTCTTCTTTGAAATGTGTTGAAAGGTTCCTTTTTCCTAGGTTTCTATTTCTTAATGTAATCCAGGATTCTTCTGATAATTATTTTCCTTTGAATCTTAAATTCTGCAATAGATAGATTTCTTTTACTATAATTCAAAGTATAACTTTAGTCTGTTCAAAGCAAGGTGTGATTAGTGTACTTTTACTACAATTCTAGATTGTTTTTGAGATTGAGCATATACAGTGTGTGAATGCCTTTGAAATAAACAGACTTCCCTGTGTTGACAATTTATGTAACACTTGATTGTTTAGTTAATAAGTAATTATAGTGACCAACATTTTGCGCCGTTGTCGGGGAAGGAAATTATAGATTTCAAAATCATTTACATTTTTCTTTCAGATGTACAGATTGCATGAGAGGACGTGGACCCCCCAAGGAAACTAACCCTATAGGTGGCAGGGGTATAGGAAGAGGAGGAAGAAAGACTTTCATCGACCAGATTATATCAAAATCTGAATCTGTTGTTCCTCAATAACCAAGCTCTCAAAAACCAAAGCCTCAACCTTCCTTTCAAGTGAACTTTGAAATGGAGACAGTTGAAAAACCAATAGACAACATTGAGGATCAAGCAAGTGCAATAGGGGAACAAACAGAAGAAACCACGGATGGATATAATGAAGAACTGCACCATGAAGAACAGGTAGGTCTTGAAGCAGAGGTAAATGATGGAAAATCTTTTTCTACCTTAGGATTTCCTATTGGTGATCTTCCTAGAGGAGTATCTCCCATGAAGAATATTCCACTTTCAGCTTTACCTATCTTTCATGGTTTATCTTCTGAAGATCCTGATGAATTCCTTTTCGAGTTTGACATATTATGCAGAAGTTATGATTACATTTCCAATGCTAAAAAATTAATGCTATTCCCAACAACATTAAAGGGAAATTCATTAAGATGGTTCATGAGTCTTGGAGGTCATGTAATCACAACATGGGATCAGATGAAACAAACATTTCTGCACAAATATCAAGACTATTGCCGAACAAGAGAAAAAAGAGAGGAATTATTCAAGGTGATACATAAAGAGGATGAAAATATGGAGGACTTTGTGGAAAGGCTACAATATAATCTACAAAGATCTAGTCACCCTGGTGTAGGTAAGGATATTCTTAAAACAATATTATTAAAAGGAGTAAGGGATGACTGTCTAGATATGTTGAATATGCTGGGAAAAGGGGACATATCTAAAGAATCATATGATGACATTATTAACCTCTGTAAAAGATGTTCAAGAGGAGATGCAAGGAATAGATCAAACATCAGGGATACCACATTTTCAAGAGTTCAAAAATCAGCCAGTGGAGGAGCAACAAGATCCGAAATAGGTAATCTACTTGAGAAATTTAAAATTGAAATGTTAATATCTTTTGCTTCACAAATTGACACCTTGCAGATTCAAAAGAAACAAGCTAAAGCAGAAGCATCTCTGTCCATATTTTGTTCCAAATGCAAAGATAAGCACCCATGAAGGGAATGCCCATTGGACAAAAAGCCAATTTCCACCATTTGTGATAAGGATCATGAAACTCAACAATGCCCTTCTTTACCAGTAATCAAGGCATCATTACAACCAACCGATGAAGAAGATGAAGCTATATATCTGTTGACACAGAGAAGGCAATGGCAAGCACAGGGACAAGGTATGAATCCTAATATGCCATTTACATCTTCTAATCATTGGAATAATTATCCTTCTTTTAGTCAAGCAAATTACCCTCCCTTCAATCAAATGAATTACCCACCCATGCAACAAACAAACCCTCCCTTTGTAGACCCAACAATATGGACACCTTGACCTTCACAACAACAACCTTACCTTAACCAATGGAATCCAAATTAGAGAGGTCAACAACCCTTGTTCCCAAATCAATTTCCTCAATTTCAATCACAAGTTTAGCAACCACTCTCTTTACCATCAGGTACTCCATCGAATAATCAAATGATGAGGCCCCAACTACCTGTACAACCTAACCCTAACCCCAATAATAAGGCTGTGTAGTGCATTGATATTCAAAACCAGCCTATACTTTTGCTTTTCCCTACACAATGCAATGATATTCATTTACGATCTAGGAAAATAGTAGAATCTATCATTGATGATGTTACCTCTTTTGATTCCAATAAAAAAGAAACAAAAAAGCATGATGTACCTGAAGAGGTACAATCGTCCTCAAACACTGTTGCTGAAATGACAGAACCACCATTCTCTGAGCATTTAGCTTTGACTAAAACACCTGAGCCACCTGCTTTTAATATTCTAGGGGAATTACAAAATCTCTATGTCAAAATTCCACTATTACAAGCACTAAGAGATGTACCAATTTATGCCAGAACTATGCGAGACATTTGTGTTAAGAAAACCAATAGGAAAACTAAAGATCCCCTCACAGTTCATGTCATGGGTGATTTTTCTGCACTAATGTCAGGTAAAGATCCTCTAGTTAAATATGGTGATCCCGACCATCCTACTGTCACAGTGCAAATTGGAAAAACAATAATTCCTCGAGTTTTGATAGACTTAGATGCTGCTATCAATATTATGACTCTTGAAACTTCACAACTGTTACCACTGAAGGATGAAATCAGAGATACCCCAACCATTCTAGAATTAGCTGACCATTCTACAATCAAACTGGAAGGAGTCATTGAAGACCTAATCATCTCAGTTGATTCCTGGAATTATCCAGCTGACTTTGTAGTATTACAACCTAAAACAAATTTGGGGGGTCACCCTCTAATTTTGGGCAGGCCTTGGCTAGCCACAACAGATGTCTTTATCAGCTGTAGATCTGGTTCAATGACAATTTCCAATGGATATGAGACCAAACTGCTTACTCTCTACCCTCACGCTACACCCTTGATTAATAATGACAATTCTTTATGGGTGGAATTTGATGATCAAACTACTCAATCTATCTTGACTATTGTACAAGCCTTAAGCCTTAAAGATGCCACTAAGGATGAAGTAATTAATAATTTTATTTGTGAACCTTCCTCCGTGACTTCAAAAACACATAATCAACTAGCTGCACTTTTGGAGTCAGATACCTAGGAAAACTTTAACTCTGAAGACCTACCTCAAACATCAGCTACCATCTCTTCCAAAAGTATACCAGTAGAAATTGAACCTGGAAAAACACTGAAGATAAACCCCAACTTGACAGTTGCTGAAACACAACAATTAATAAAGTTACTTCTTGAACATAGGAAGCATTCACATCTGCTATATTAAAGATTTTAATGACCTGAAAACACTGAATTGTCAAACCAGGGTAAGTAAACTTCAAGCTGCTACACTGTATGTGTGGGTAAGATTCTAATCCCTATTTAAAGACTATATTTAGAAGAAAACACAAACTCACTCTTAGAAACTGAATCCTAATGACTACCTTGAAACTTATCATCTCCTATTTAATTCATCAAAAGAGAACAGTTATGTGCCTGAGTGCAAGTACTTCTATTTCTATTCTAAATGTGATTTCACAAGACTATCTACCACTATCTTTAATCATCTAATCATCACTATTTCTATCTAATCCATAACATAAAGATTATTTCCTAAAATTATTTTATTCTAAATATCGAAAATAAATCTAAATCTATTTACAGGAAAAATAAAGAAATATCCTACTTACCCTACTGGTACTGGAAGCTTCCTCTAATTCAATCGCAACCTAACTATCCTAACAAAACAAAGTAGCCTAACTATCCTAATCAAAACAAAGTAAATTCAAACTCTAAGTTACGTTCAGATTGAAAACTGGAAATAAAGAAAACCTAGTTCATGCTCTAAACTCTACAGGAATCAACCATGCTTTCAACATTCATCAACGTAGAAGATATTAATATGCTGGAAACGATACAGTTGAAGAATAATTTAAGCAAGAGTCTGAACAAGTTAATTCCCAAACTCTAAGATAACATGCATGCAATACTAAAATACTGAAATAAACTAACTCTAATACAGATAAAAGCAGCGACTTGAACCTGTTGGCGGGCCCAACCAAGAGGTGCAATCGTCGAAAGGAAAAACCAGAACTACTCAGATCATTCTACACAAACACTGTTCATGCTTCACGCTCCATTAACTCAGAAAAATAATTCAAATCGTATGACAGTAAAGTAACATAACGCAAAGGCAGATTGTATTCATAAATGTGTATCATAACATAACATAACCCAACGTTTCTTAGGAGTGATCTTCTGTTTATATAGATCCTCCTCAAAAATAGTTTAAAGCAACAATACATTAATTCAAACGGATCCCAGATCTGAAAATAACTCGAAATCAGTTAAAAACGGTCTTCACACCTTCGTGCTACGCAATGTCACAAAGTGTGAGTCATGAAATATTAACAACTCGGTTCTATAATTTCGCCTTGGATCAGCATATGAGTGATGACTCCATCTATCATGTAAATCACACTGTCTACCACTTTGGCCATATCGTGCGGATCTTTAGCAGCTTCGTTGGTATCTCCACGGGGTGCGAGCTGGTACCTAGTACTGGCAAATCCTGTTTCAAATAGAAATAGTACCTAACTCATGCCACATTAGTTTCAATATTAATTTAAAGTATCAAAATACATAAAAATAACTTGAAACGTAAAAATACCTTGAGTAGCCCACTTAGTTGTAAAAAGGGGTCACATGTGTCATAACAAGGTCAGAAGGGAGTGGTACTGGGTGTGAAAACGGAGGTCTTTGTGTTATAATGTAGGCAAAACATATTCAAAACTGGAGACCAACATGCCCCCAAACTGAAGTCTTTGCATGTCCTCAGGCAACAAAAAGTCAAAGACTGGTAGCAATCAGAGCGTTGCAGCAGCTGCAACCAACATTTGTAACTTCTCATGTTTCTTCAGGTTTCTAATTTCTTTCTTGAGGACTTGGTTGATGATGATATGCTTCCTAGCAGTCTTCTGTAGTCTCTTGTTCCTCTGCAAAAGATCCTTATTCTTTCATTTCAATCTTTCAATTTTGGACAAGAGATGAGTTATCCTGACTTTCATGAGTTCATTCTCAGTTTTGATATGTTGGTCCAATATAGTGTATTCCTGTAGATTTTCTTTCAACCTGTTATTCTTGCTTTCTAGTCTGGGTACCATTGGTTTCAAGGATCGACTGGAGGAAATTTCACAGTAAGTTTCAAATGTTTTATCATGTCCTGGCTGTGGTTGAGGACTGGATGCGTGAGTGAACTCATATGGACTTTGAGCAGGGGTGTTAACTGGATCGGAATTATGATCTGGACTGAGTTCAGGAGTGAACTCATCTGGACTTCGTTCATAAGTGTCAACTGGATCGGGATTGTCGACTGGACTAGGTCCAGGAGTGAACTCTCTTTGTATCCGAGCAGGGGTATCTGTTGGTACTCGAATTGGCTCATCCTGCTCAATTCCTTTGGGCGCAGTAGCTTGCCGATCCACTTTGTGGGCTTTTCGAATTAATTGGGACAGAGTCCAAGTCATTTCAGAGGGTTATGGAGTCTCCTCATGATCATCCACACTTTTTAACCTCTCTTGTGGTGGGTAATTGGGCACAGAGTTATCCATATCTGACAATGTGATCTTACATTTTTGTTTTGGATTTCTCCTAGGTTTGTCAGTCAACTCTGCCAGTTCTTCCACGTCAATAATGTTCACAGCAGCTAGGGAAGAATTCGAGATGTCAACATTTGCCTCTGTAGGAGTAGTGTTCTTTGCAATTTCATAATTGGTGTCCACTCCATTAGACCCATGAGCATCAAATGAATGTTTTGAATCAGGGTCTCTAGCACTGGCTTCAATTGTGCTATCAGGTATGTTCTTAGGGTCAACACAGACTTTGGTCGGGGTTTTAACCCTCTTTTTCCTAAAGTTCAGCTTCTTTTGTGGGGGAGTAGGCTTAACACTCCTATCTTTAGACTTGGTAGAGGCTAGGGTTTTTACAGTGAACATATCCCAAGTTTCTTGCTTCTTGGACAGTGCAGACTTAATCAATATCTTAACAAGACCAAAATGAAATAGACTTCCTCAAAAATCTTTGGCCTTTCGGACCTGTTCGGCCATCTTCTTTAAACTTTTCAATAGAAAGAAGGGTATGTTCAGTAGATGATTACCTTTGAAGTGTAACAGGAGTCAGGCATGGCAGGGAAATATGATTGTATACTGTCCTTCACACGTGAGGTAACGTTGGAGGATGGCTAACAACTGAGCCCACTGTGGTTCTAACCATGACCGCAATGTCCCCTCGGACCACTGTGTTTCCCGGTACTATGGTTTCAAAAGCTACGTACAGAGCTTTTTGTCAATAGGTTGACCCTTTGTCCATCTCTGACCAGTGGTGGGCAGTTGAATTGCTTCTGAAATGAATTTCTCCGTGACTTCGAACTCAAGCTCGCCCACTTTAGCGAACCCACCCTAAAAATGTAGAGAAAACTGAAGCATAATTGCATCATTATATCCATCGAATTTCTTTAGAAACGACTCCCATCCTACTTTCTTAAAAATATCTTTGGTTGCCTCATACTCCGGAAGGGCCTCTAAGTCTGCATATGTCTCCGGTTCATGGTGATTTGCCACCATGGTTCCACTTGATATCACAGGGAAGGTCTATAGGTGAGCAGTGAAATTTGGATGAGGGCGACGAAGGAAGAGAATGTGATGAAGGATGTAGTTGGGAGAAAAATCATAGAAGAACATTTGAATTGTCATGGGGATCCATGGTGTGTAGGAAAATGATGATAGCCGTACATGAGTGCAGAGTGTTATCATATACGAGTCATGTTGAACTCAGCTCTGGTGATGTTGTGCATTTTTATGATATGAAATGTTGAGGTGGGTTGGTTCATTAGGTACAGGTCGTGGGTATGATGAAACATTATGGAGTAAACAAGGCATCCTTAGTTCAAACTATTAATATGCAAATTAATACAGTAAATCAACATGAACTAAGCATACCTGAGTTAAATTACCTATCCCCTTTGTTATGCAAGTCTTGCTATAGAATTTTCTTTTGAAGTCAAATCTGGATCTGAAGGGCGCAAAAATTGTAATTGCTCTTGTATTTCTGATGATCACTGTAGTTGATGAATTCTATGCTGGTACTGACTGGTACTGATGAAACAATCAAGAATCTGCAGAGAAATTTGAACCAATAATATCCTGCTGAGAAAAACTTCCTGTTTATAACAACAAATTATCTGATGATGATCCCTGAACCTGGCTTTTGTTCTGTCCTGAAAAATATCATCTAAAATCATGTCTTCAACAACTTCAAAGCTCTACCCATGGTACAATTCTGGTTTGTGTGAATGAATGTTCTGGAGTCGAACACAAACAGAAATCATCGGATTACTGACCATTAATGAATGTCGTTAACTAATGAGAGATGACCCACCAGTGATTTCAATGGGCCTCAAGGTACCTACAACACATCCTAGCAGGTACGAATAGAGGTGTTGGTGTTGAGTCACCTGTAGGATCTATCAACCAAGAGACATTGGTGTATTCCCAGGGTTTTTAACATGGACATTAGCCATTGAGGCATGCAGAGTCCAGGGTGCTAAATAATCTCTAATATCTACTCCAGATAAGGTGCTGATGTCGATGGAGTGAGATTTGTTGGAAGGTGGATCTTAACATATTCCACATCATCCAACACGAGTGGAGATAGAAATCTTGCAGACATAATTTTTTTGGAACAGTAATCACTTACTTGTGTATTTTATGAGCCCAAGTTAGTATATGCTCATTGCTTCCTCATGTTTGGAGAGTCTGAGGAAATGCTAAAAGAAGACTCTAAGGGGGTTTCTTTCCCATAATAATTCACCAGGTCTGGAAAAGAATAATCCTTCCTAATAAATTCCCCTTTCATACTTTAATGAGCAATCAAAGGGAGCAAACAAGCTCAAATTTATTTGTTTCAAAACAAGTCAGTTATATTGATAAGAAAATTTCATGAAATAAAATAGTCTTACCCTCTTACCTGTTGCGAGAGAGTAATAAAGTTCAGTTCTATACTTGCTCTGAAAAACCTATAAAACTGAAAACAAAAGATCAACATATCCAAAAAGAAGAAAATGAATGTTTTTTTATATTATTTGATTTTTTATTTTATTTTCTGATAAAAATTTATTATTTACAGAATCTTAAAAACAATTTGAATGATCAAAGATCAGCAGGAGGAGAAGACTCCTCTCCCACTATCTTTAGTTCTGTTTGCTTGGCCACTTCCTGTAAGAAATCATCTTTTCTCAAAGGTTTGTTGTACACT
>ML811325.1:76455-104455 GCA_009831015.1 Picea engelmannii
GTCCTCCACATGGCCCATCATGACAGGCCTGAAAGATATTGGGAATTTCATCTTCCCGGACACATCTCCTAATAATCATATCAGGACTTGTATAGAAGAGATCACTTCCCACCCAAGAATAGTAAGCACTTTGTTGGATAATTATTTTCTTTTGTGGTGGTGATAAGTGAGCTGGTAATATTTCTGTAGCTAAGTAATTTGTTGTATCTGCAAACCAAGGGGTCTTAATAGCTACTGCAAACAAGTGTTCATCAGGAAAATTATCGTTCACTGGGATATCAGTACTATCTTGGGGAATACGAGAAAGAAAATCTGCAACTACATTCTCTTTCCCTGGCCGATCAACTATGGTAATGTTAAATTCTTGAAGCAGTAAAAGCCATCGTGTGATTCTACCAGTAGTAACTGGTTTGTTCATCAAGAATCTGATTGCAGAGTGGTCAGTGTGTACAAAAACCTCATATCCAGTAATGTAGTGACGAAATTTGTTGATGGAATGAACTACTGCTAAGAATTCCTTCTCTGTTACTGTGTAGTTCAATTCAGGGGGGGTAAGGTTCTTGCTGGTGAAATAGATTGCATAATTCTATTGATTTTCTTTTTTCCCAAGCACTCCTCCTAAAGCAGTGTCCGAGGCATCAGTTGAAATATGGAAAGGAAGCGACCAATTTGGTCCTCTGAGAATAGGTGCCATGGACAATTTTGCTTTTAAATCCTCAAAAGCACTCTGACAATTATCATCCCAATAGAATTCTGTGTCTTTTGTCAATAGTTTAAACATGGGGCTGGCTATTTTTGTGAATTTTTCAATAAATCGACGGTAATAACCAGCATGCCCCAAAAAGCTTCTCACATCTTTCTGGGTTTTTGGAGACGGAAGATTAACTATCACCTCTATTTTGGCTGGGTCAACTTTAATTCCTTCAGCAGATAGATGATGACCCAACACAATCCCTTCAGTTAAAAGCATTTTGCATTTTTCGTGACTGAGGGATAGATTTGATTCCTAGCAGCGAATCAGGACTTTCTCTAGGTTACTTAAGGCTTCTTCGAAGGTGTTACCATAGACAGTAAAATCGTCCATGTAGACCTCCACACAGTCATGAATTAAGTCAGCAAAGACACCAAGGACAGCTCTCTAAAATGTCGCAGGAGCGTTGCATAATCCAAAAGGCAGCACTTTATAAGCATAAGTGCCCCAAGGACATGTGCATGTTGTCTTGTCCTGGTCTTCAGGAGCAATCTGAATTTCGTTGTACCCACTATATCCATCGAGGAAAGAAAAATATATTTTTCCAGCCAAGGTATCCAAAACCTGATCTATGAAGGGTAAATGAAAATAGTCTTTCAGGGTTGCCTTGTTCAGCTCCCTAAAGTCTACACACATCCTCCATTTTCCTATCATTTTCTTGGGTACCACAACAAGAGGCGAAACCCATTTGCTGTCAGAAAATGGATAGATGAATCCAACATATACAATTTCTGTAATTCTTCTTTTACAAAGTCTTTTAGGATTGGATTCATGCGTCTCTGTGGTTGTCTTACTAGGGTTATCCCTGGTTGGATATAGATGTTGTGAATGCAGGTGTCAGGGTGTACTCCCCTCATATCAGTATATTCCCAGGCAAAATCCCCTGATTGTTCTTTCAAAAGATTCGTCAACTGTTCCTGTTGACTGAGACTCAATTCAGAGTTGATGTATAGACATCTACCTGGACTAAGTTCTACTAGAATGGTATATGGCCCCGAGTGTTCAGAAACAGTGAAAACCGTGGATGGTGAAAATGAGGAAAATAACTCACTTCGTTCCTAAAATTCCTCTCTGAAAATCTGATCATATTGAAGATAGGTTTGTGGGAACTCAACATTTTCTGTCACAGAAAGAAATTGGTTTAAAATGCAATCCTCTGTGGGTTCTTGCAGTTCATGGAAATCATCAACACTAAATAAATATTCCTCATCATCATTCTCAAAGTAGGGACACTTCAACCACCATAAATCTTCTGTAATTGGCCGAGCAGGTGGAAACAGAGTAAGTTTCTGGGAAGAAATACCATTTGAGATAAACATATCCCCACCATGACATCCTATGAAAGCGTTGGCTGTGGCCAACCAAGGTCTCCTTAAAATGATTGGATGGCCTTTTGTGGGATCCTTTGAATGAATAATCATGAATTCAACATGATATTCCCATGAATCTAAAGTCACAAGGATGTCATCAAGAACTCCAGCAGATTTTATAGTGGTTCTATCATCCAGTTCAAGAACTGTAGGAGTAGGGTGAAGGAATTGATTTAGTTGTAACAGTTCCACTATGTTGTTGGTCATTATATTAATGGTTGCACCTATATCAACTAAAGTATTACCAATAGACACATTGTTGATAGTCACTGAAACTATTGGGTTCCTTGGGTTGGCATACTTTACAATTTTAGGTGTTTCAAAAATATAATTTGATAACTGTCCTACTAGATGTATTGTGGGTGGATCTTTCTGTTTTCGACCTGGTTTCTTAATGCAGAGTTCTTTCATGGTTTTGGCATAGATGGGAACATCTTTGATGGCTTGTAATAATCGAATCTTAACACAGACATTTCTCAGTTCAGTCATGATGTCAAACTCAGATTGTACAATTGGTTTTTCAATGAGAAACCCTTCAGGAAAAGGAGGCTTTTTGAAAACCTAAGTTTGTGTGTTATGCTGTGATTCAGATTCTTTCTATTTTGGAATGATAACATCTTTCAGGGGTGTCTCATTTGATAAATTATCCATAGACTCATTTTCATGTTCTTCGATAATTACCTTTGGTGTTGTTTTTGTTATGGGCTGAATTTTATTTAAAATTTTTCCAGATCTCAGTTGTACTTCTTGTATAGAAATAGGGTTTATGTTGTAAGCTGGATAATTCTGGAAATTAGCATTATGGAGTGGTAGAGGTGGTCTGTGGTTAGGATTTGGAATGGTTTGAGCAGGAAAAATGGTAGGACGTGGTGGATTCTGAGGCTGCTGAGGGGTTTGTTGAATGGGTGGTAATGGAGGTGGAGTAAAACCAAGCAATAATTGTTGCATATTTGGAGGATACTGCATGCATGGATTCTGGGGAATTGGTACCGCATGCTGCTATTGGTTATTTCCAAAGTTCGGATCTCTCCATCCCTGGTACCAGGGTTGAGCAGGGGTGTTTTGTGAAGGCCAATTTGGCCAGTTCCATGGATGTTGTTATTGAGAGAAGGGTGGATAATAGCTGGAAGATTGTGGGGATGGTTCTTGATATGCATTTGCATTTGCATTTGTAGGTTGCCAAGGCCTCTTAGGTGCAGATGGAGTCCCTGGAGCTTCCCCTCCCTTGAATATTTCCTGCAATCCAGGTAAGGATGGGCAATCCTCTGTTTTATGATTTTCAGTACATATTGCACACACAGGAACATTGTCCAAAGGACATTCTCGTAAAGGATGCCTTTTTCTGCATTTTGGGCAAAATATGCTTAGCACAGGGTTTTCCTCTTCCTGCTTTCTCTTAATCTTCAAAGTGTCTAATTGAGAGCCAATTGTTCCTAAAATGTCTGTTTTAAAATTTTCCAAAAGGTTTCCCAATTCGACTCTAGTAACTCCACCAGATGTGGATGTTTTAGTATTTTTGTTAACTGGTTCTCTCACACTTTTTGCAGCTTTCCCTTTACTTCTTGAGTAAGTTCTACAAAGTTCACTAATTGCTTCAAAGTTTTTTTGATAAATGTCTCCTAAAGCCATTAAATTGAGAGTATCAATATATTTTTCCAAAACTCCTTTTAAGAAAAGAGTCTTGATTGCTTCATCCCGGAGATCATTATATTTATATTTTTGAAGGGTATAGGTAAATCTTTCTAGAAAATCCTCAAGGCTTTCTTCCTCTTGTTGTTGCATCTTGAAGATGTCATTCCGAGAATCCTTGGTTCTGCAATAGTCTTGGTACTTCTTTAAAAAATTTTCCTTCATGTCTTCCCAAGATCTAATGTTGTATTCTCCTAAACTCATGAACCAACGTAATGCAGAATCTTTCAAGGTGGCAGGAAATAATTTTAGTTTATGTGCATCCTGGAGATAGTTATAACTCCTGCACAGGATGTCGAACTCAAAAAGAAAGACATCTGGGTCTTCACTATTTTTCCCTTGGAAGGTTGCTAGTGTTGAAAGTGGGATATTTTTCATATTGACATCCTGGACTAAATCCAAAATAGGAAACCCAAAGGTGGTTTCTGGTGTTAACTCATTTTATTCTTGTTCTTCTCCTTCATTTTCAATATGAAGTTCCCCATGTAAGTCTCTCCCTCTTTCTCCCATGGTAAAAGGATTACCAAGAATTGTATATGCAATCCGATCTTTCTTTGGTGAGGGCATGAAATCCCACCTTTCTGGATTCTTTTTATCAGAATTGTTATCCCCTATTGGTTCTTTTGAGGATCCTATGGCCTTTGATTCCACAGTTGTAGTTGTTATCTATGAAACTACAGATTTAGGGTTCCCAAGAAGAGCTTGTATTTTCTCTGGATCAACTGTGTTATCCAGGGCTGGATCACCAGGATTTTGAGTTTGTTGTTGTATGGTGTTTCCTGGTTCTAGGTTTTGTTCTATGGTTTCCTCAGCCAGAATCTCAGTTTCAGTTTCTATCACTTTTTGGGTGGAGGTTTCTTCTTTTTGTTGTTTTATATTTCTCCTAAATATACCTCTATGATCTCTATTTCTCATGAAGTCATGCTAAATGAAAGGAAAAGAAACTAAGATTGAGTTTCAAAGTACCTGTGATAACTGATATGTCGGTTTTCACCCCTTTGTTTCCACAGCTCCTCTTACTATCAACCTACTAACATACCACACCAAAATAAGTGCATTCTAAAACTAATCAAAACAACTATCTAACTTACCTTTTAAATAGCTCCCTGGCAACGGCGCCAAAAATGTTAGGCTGCTATATTAAAGATTTTAATGACCTAAAAACATTGAATTGTCAAACCAGGGTAAGTAAACTTCGAGCTGCTACACTGTGTGTGCGGGTAATATTCTAATCCCTATTTAAAGACTATATTTAGAAGAAAACACAAACTCTCTCTTAGAAACTGAATCCTAATGACTACCTTGAAACTTATCATCTCCTATTTAATTCATCAAAAGAGAACAGTTCTGTGCCTGAGTGCAAGTACTTCTATTTCTATTCTAAATGTGATTTCACAAGACTATCTACCACTATATTTAATCATCTAATCATCACTATTTCTATCTAAGACATAACAGAAAGATTATTTCCTAAAATTCTTTTAATCTAAATATCGAAAATAAATCTAAATCTATTTACAGGAAAAATAAAGAAATATCCTACTTACCCTACTGGTACTGGAAGCTTCCTCTAATTCAATCGCAACCTAACTATCCTAAAAAATCAAAGTAGCCTAACTATCCTAATCAAAACAAAGTAAATTCAAACTCTAAGTTACGTTCAGATTGAAAACTGGAAACAAAGAAAACCTAGTTCATGCTCTAAACTCTATAGGAATCAACCATGCTTTCAACATTCATCAATGTAGAAGATATTAATATGCTGGAAACAATACAGTTGAAGAATAATTTAAGCAATATTTTGAACAAGTTAATTCCCAAACTCTAAGCTAACATGCATGCAAATACTAAAATACTGAAATAAACTAACTCTAATACAGAAAAAAGTAGCGACTTGAACCTATTGGCGGGCCCAACCAAGAGGTGCAATCGCCAAAAGGAAACACCAGAACTACTCAGATCATTCTATGCAAACATTGTGCATGCTTCATGCTCCATTTACTCAGAAAAATAATTCAAATCATATGACAATAAAGTAACATAATGCAAAGGCAGATTGTATTCAGAAATGTGTATCATAACATAACATAACCCAACGTTTCTTAGGAGTGATCTTCTATTATATAGATCCTCCTCAAAAATAGTTTAAAGCAACAATACATTAATTCAAACGGATCCCAGATCCAAAAATAACTCGAAATCAGTTAAAAATGGTCTTCACACCTTCATGACACACAGTGTCACGAAGTGTGAGTCATGAAATATTAACAACTCAGTTCTATAATTTTTCCTTGGATCAGCATATGAGTGATGACTCCATCTATCATGTAAATCGCACTGTCTACCACTCTAGCCATATCGCGCGGATCTTTAACAGCTTCATTGGTATCTCCACGGGGTGTGAGCTGGTACCTGGTACTGGCAAATCCTGTTTCAAATAGAAATAGTACCTAACTCATGCCACATTAGTTTCAATATTAATTTAAAGTATCAAAATACATAAAAATAACTTGAAACGTAAAAATACCTTGAGTAGCACACTTAGTTGTAAAAAGGGGTCACATGTGTCATAACAAGGTCAGAAGGGAGTGGTACTGGGTGTGAAAATGGAGGTCTTTGTGATATAATGTAGGCAAAACATAGTCAAAACTGGAGACCACAGGGACTATACAGATATGAAGGGAATCTCTCCTAAATTATGTACTCATCGTATCTATATCAAGGAAGATTGTCGACCGATCAACCAATCTCAACGACGAATGAACCCTAATTTAAGAGAAATTCTTGAGGAACTTCAAAAATTGCTTAATGCAGGGTTTATATATCCTATATTGGACAGTGAATGGGTTTCCCCATTGGTAATAGTTCCTAAGAAAAACGGAAAATGGAGAGTGTGTGTAGATTATAAAGCCTTAAATAAAGCCACTCAAAAAGATCACTTTTTGTTACCATTCATTGATCAGGTGTTAGATAGTTTGTCAGGGAAGAAATTCTTCTCTTTATTAGATGGTTTCAGTGGGTATAACTAGATCAAAATCACACCCCAAGACCAAGATAAGAGCACTTTTACTAGCCCCTGGGGAACTTTTGCTAATAGAGTCCTCCCATTTGGACTATGTAATGCACCAGCAACCTTTCAAAGAGAAGTTATAGGAATCTTTTCTTATATGATTAATGACTCTATGGAAATTTTTATTGATGATTTTACCCCTTATGGTGTATCTTTTGAAGAAGCACTACAAAACCTTGAGAAAGTACTTAAACGATGTATACAAGCCCACCTCTCCTTAAGCACAAAACAATGTCATATGATGATGAGTGAAGGAGTGGTACTTGGACACTTTATTTCATCTCAAGGAATTCAGGTAGATCCATCCAAGATACAAGTCATTAAAGACCTTCCTATTCCCAAAACCCAAACAGATGTGAGAATTTTCTTAGGACATGCTGGATACTATATAAGATTTATCAAAAAAAATTCCAAAATAGCTTCTCCTTTGTTTTTGTTACTTATGAAAAATACTGAATTCAAGTGGACTAATCTTTTCCATGAAGCATTTGATACAATCAAACATTAGTTATCTACAACTCCTATTCTAAGAGGACTTGATTGTACATTTCCCTTTCATATATCCTCAGATGCTTCAGATACTGCAATAGGAGTTGTCTTGGGACAAGAAGAAAATCCTCTCCCTTATGCTATCTACTTCATTAGAAAGAATATGAGTCCTGCTGAACTTAACTATACAGTTACTGAAAATGAATTTTTAGCAGTTATCTATGTTATTAATAAATTTTGAAATTACATCAATGGCTATCCTAGTTTTGTCCATACTGATCACTCAGCTATCAAATATTTAATGAACAAATCTTTCACAAATGCTCGAGTCACCAGATGGTTACTATTATTACAAGAATTTGATATTACAATTGTAGATAGACCAGGGAAAGAAAATGTAGTTGCTAATTTCCTTTCTTGGTTAACACCTGACGATAATGCTCTAGTAGATGATTCCATTCCTGATGAATATTTATTTGCAGTATCTGCTCACTCACCATGGTATACAAACATTGCTAACTATTTGGTTGTAGGGAAGTTACCACCACACCTATCCCATCGAGAGAAAAGAAGAATCATTCAACAAAGTGCTCAGTATAGCTTGATAAGTGGGTGTCTTTTCCACACAGGACTTGATCAAGAAATCCAAAGATGCATTAGAGAAGATGAGGTTTATGATTTGCTAAAAGCTTGTCATGATGGCCATTGTGGAGGGCATTTTGTTGATAAAAGAACAACACATAAAATTCTCACGATGGGTTATTATTGGCCCTCACTTTTTAAAGATGCAAAGAAATATGTCCGAGCTTGTGATAGCTGTCAAAGAATGGGTCAACCTAATCATCGATATGAAATTCCATTAAATCCCCAGGTAGTACTCGAACCATTTGAAAGATGGGCCTTAGACTTTGTAGGACCCATTAACCCTCCATCCAATCAAAAATTTTATATAGTGGTCTGCACAAATTATATGACCAAATGTGTGGAGGCTAAAGCACTCCATAGAGCTACTGAAGAAGTTGTTCTAGATTTTTTATTTGAATATATCTTTATTATATTTGGAGTGCCTAAAGAATTAGTCATTGATGGGGGACCTCCTTTCACTTCTCATGGTTTTAAATCCATCCTTCAAAAATATCATATTCATCATAGAATGACTACACCATACCACCCCCAAGCCAATGGACAGGTGGAAAGCACAAATAAAGTAATAGAAGCCATTCTCACAAAAACAGTGAAGGAAAATTGAAAGGATTGGTCTCAAAGGCTCCCTGAAGCATTATGGGCCTACATAACTACCTAGAGAAATACTACAGAATTATCCCCCTATGAATTAGTTTATGGAAAAAGTGTTGTCTTTCCTGTGGAATTTGAAATCAAAACCTTAAGGACTGCTTTATCTGTCAACCTTGATTTGACTGATGCACAAACAGCCAGGTTGCAATAGCTCAATGAATTGGATGAAAAAATACTAGATGTCATTCATCAGACAACTATGATTCAACAACAAAGAACAAAATGGCATGATAAAACCATCAAGCATAAGCAATTCCAAAAAGGTAATTGGGCTTTACTGTATGATTCTCAATTTAAAGAATTTCAAGGGAAACTATGTACAAGATGGCTAGGACCTTATAAAGTGGACATTGTTTTCCCTAATGGAACAGTAAGGCTCCTCACAATTGATGACTCTAAAACACCATTATTAGTGAATGGTCATCGGCTCCGTCTATACCAGCGCCCCATTTCCAAAGAATATTTTAAGGCCACATGTGTGGCAGATTCACATTATCTCTTTTTAGAGGAGCCTCCTGCCTCTCATTGCAATTAATTTTTCTGAATTTAATTTCTTTAGTATTAGATTAAATTTCTTTTACTAATAATCCATGTCAAGAAATGGCATGTTACAATTGATTCTTTTGTAGATTCTCGGGCCTACCAAGAAAGGACAATCTTACTACAAGCAGATCCAAGATTCATTTTGTGAAGCATGGCTCCCTCTTTCTTCAATCCATTCATCCTCACTTCCCATTCAACATCCCCATCATTCATCCTTCTTCATTTTATTTCCTTTCCATTCCCTTTCCCCATTTTCCCCATTGCTAAAACACCACTGTTTAGCGACATTTTCCTCATTTTTCCCATTGCTGAAACACTACTGTTCAACAACATTTTCCTCATTTTCCCCATTGCTGAAACACCACTGATAAACACCATTTTCCTCATTTTTCCCATTGCTGAAACACCACTGTTCAGCAACATTTTCCTCATTTTCCCCATTGCTGAAACACCATTGATCAACAACATTTTCCTCATTTTTCCCATTGCTGAAACACCATTGTTCAACAACATTTTCGTCATTTTCCCCATTGCTGAAACACCACTATTCAACAACATTTTCCTCATTTTCCCATTGTTGAAACACCACTCTTCAGCAACATTTTTTTCCCATTTTTCCCCGATGCTGAAACACCATTTCTTTAGCAGTATTTTCCATTGTTAAAACATCACTCTTCAATAAACATTTTTCCATTCTTTTCCTGTTGCTGAAACACCACTTTTTCAACATTTCTTGTTATAAAAACATTTTTTCATCTCTTTCTCTCTCACTTCTCCTATTTTCATACTACATTTTGTCCTTCCACGACCTTCTCTCATGATTAAACAAACCCTTGATACAATTTCTCTAATAAATCCAAAGTCTCTCCCATGGTTACTGTAGATCTATTATAGAAAGACACTATTTTTCGAAGTACAAATCAAAGGTAAAGATGAGGTATGTAAACTTTATATGTAAATACAATTGAACTATGGCTAATGAGAAGATCCTGATTCATTACTATCATTCACTTAAAGTCACTATTTTAGCCATCGTTGGGGGCGAAAATATCGAAATTTTATGCCATCATTTCACACGAACCAACTACCGTCACTTCTTTTTACCCATCATTTCTTCTTTTTTTCACCATCATTTGCATGCCTTCATCCATAAAAATTACTCTTTTTGAGTGCGGTTACTTGACTCTCTGATTGTGAATTCTACTGAGCTGAATAACTATGGGAGGTCCTATTATACGATATGAACCCGCCACGAAAAGCCTGCTAGAATTGTATCCAGAATTCTACCAAATCTTTCAGCAGGCAGGTTGGATGGGTTATTTTCAGAGGCTCCAGGGATTTGATCAACAATAGGTTCTTCAATTTGCTCGAAATCTTCAACAAGACCATTCTATTGTTCAAGGGGTTAGGATTCCAGTCACAGAGGATGATATAGCACAGGTCTCGAGTCTTCCCATCACTGGCATTCATTGGTTCAGTCGCAAACACATTATCCTTAATGTCCAACAGGATTTTCTCTTGCCAGGAGAACAAGTTGAGCATAAAGGCCAGGGTGTTCAACTTAGCTCGTTGCTGCCTCCTTGGCCGAACGTTATAGAGTTTTTCAAGCACTATCTCACCTGTGAAGGCCTATACGAGGTAGTTTACCGGTACAATTTTATCTTGTTATCTCATTTACGACATGCTAGATTGGTGAATATTCCCTACTATCTGCTTGGATGTCTTAGAAATATGTCTCATTATTGTAAAAAGGATAAAAATCCCACCCTTTCACTCACCCATCACTGTCTCATTCAAATACTCATCCAAAAGGGTTTTTCCCAACAAAACCCTCCGCTAAACAATCCACCCATAAACCCTCAGGAAGCTGCTGAACATCCTGAAAATTATCATGAAGAGCAACCACAAAACCTTCCTGACCCTCTGAAAATACCTATTAATCTGCCTACAGATCCAATTGATCCAATTAACCCTCCTACCATACCAAGTCCACCCCACAACTTACCACAATCATCTACTCCTACTATTCATATCCTTAGCGATGATTCTGAAGCAGATAAAATTGATAAGCCTCCCTACCTCATCACTGAGGAAAATCCCACATGCAAAAGAAAGAAGAAAACTACTACTTTTCCTTCCTTTTTACCTAAAAAATGAATGAGGGATTCAATAAAAGTAGAAACTATTGCCACTACCCTAAACCCCCAACCCATTTTGCTAAAAACCCATACACCTCCACCCTCCCAAATCCTGGAATTTTTACCTGTTCAACCCACGGGCACTGAAACACAAGAAACAGAGGCCCAAGGTGCTGCTACATCATTTTCTTTACATCAAGTAGCTAAAACACAAGAACCAACTACTCATTCAGTAGTTGAAACACAAGAACTAGCTATAGTTGTTACACAAGAACCAACTATAGCTAAAACACAAGAACCAACTGCTAACTTCATTTCTGAAATACAAGAATCAAATGCCCAACGTGCTACAACAATAGCCGTCACACAAGAACTAGCTACTCATTCAGTGGCTAAAACATAAGAACCAGCTATAGTTGTTCCACAAGAACCAGCTACAGCTGAAACACAAGAACCAGCTACTAAATTTATTCCTGAAATTCAAGAATGACATGCCCAGGGTGTGGAAACACTATTTTCCTTACATCAAGTGGCTGAAACAAAAGACTCAACTACTGATTTTGTAGCTGCTCCACAAGAACCAGCTACTGAGGTTGTCACTGCTACACAAAAACTAGTCACCCCTCTTGATACACCAATGACATATCAACAACCAGAACCAGAAATGGCTTCTCTCTTACAAGAGAACGAGTTTCTAAGATCAGAACTGGAAGCTTACAAACAAGAGTTGGCAATGGCAAAGGAAGCTTATGATAGGGAACTTAATTTGTATACCTTAGCTCGTGTAGTAGCCATGGCAGAGAAAAACACAAAAGATGATCAGTGTAGAGAGTATATGTGTAGCTAATGTGGGAATATTTATTATCAAGCAGGCTACAAAGTGGTTCAAATTCCAATGCCTGGAGTTTCCCTTGCACCTACGAATTTTGCAGTTAAAGAAGAAGAACACCCTACTGTTACACAAGAACCAGTAGGACCTTCCAAAATTCAAAAAAATGAACCCTGGTCTACAACAACTGCTACATTTGAAGCCCCTATTTTTATTAGTAAAGTTGTATAAACATTGCCTATTGATGAATCTACCCCTCCTAGCAAGATCAGTACCCATACTCTTGTGGAACAAGCCACTCAGACCCTACCTCAGCCTACCACTTGCGATGCTGAAACACAAACTCAACCATGGAATGATCAGGAAATAATGGACAAATGGAAAAAGGAGCCTGCTATTACACAGGACAAAAGTCTGCAGGAGCACAGACTAGTTTGGCTGAACCACATCTATTCAAACTGGGAAGTTTTGGAGCAAACACGCCAAGAATCTCATGCCCATAAGAAGCAGAATGAAGAGTTAAAAGGCAAATTTCTCCTGATGTTTTATTTGGTACAAAAATTGATGGTTGTTAGGAAACCATCCTCAAATTACTCTCTTTTCCTTATAGAATGACTTACACTTTTTCAGACTAAATCAATCAAAGAAGGAAGACCCTATGTAGTGCTCAAACCAGAAGATTTTGTTAAAACCTTTGTAGAAGCCTCTACTATTGATCAACATCTATTATGTGAAGTATATCTTCATAATGAAGCCATTCCTGAAAACAGAAAGCTTAATCTCAACCCTCTTGTTGGCAATATCTAGATTCGGGCACCCATCTCCTTCCTTACCAACCAGATTACGTGGTAGAATGATTTTCTAGCTGCCAAGCATAATGAAGATAACTGTCTCCTCTGGATATGGCTAGAACCACAAAACTCTGCCACCTTTGTTGCGGAATATTACAATTTTTTGAAGAAACTAGGGATGACTCAATACATAAGGCAACTACAAGCAACAATACTTCAGGATTGCCAACATTCTATTAAATCCATAGAGACTACTTCCCTAGAAGAAAATAACACATTTTGGCAACAATCTTCTGAGAAAAGGCAGGAGCACAATCCATTTAGTCCTACCAATCTTGAGACAACAATCTCTCGGGTACTGAGTTACATCAAATGTGTCCAGCAATGTGCTGAAAATTGGATAGGTTATTAGTTCCATTTTCCCATTCTCTGGATGCCAGCAAAGAAGTATCAAGTTCATCATAAGTTTCCCAAAAAGGTTGAAGCAACAGCCTAGCAAAGGCTACAACGTGTTCAAGGATTTAGAGCTCCAACAGACAGTACTTTCCACAGCTACTGCTTAAGTAATTTGCACACTCAGAGTCGGTATCCAGATTCTGATTTAGATTGAAGTTGCATGAGGACATGCAACCTTTTTAGTTGGGGGGGATGTTAGGACCCTATAATGTACCTTTTGTCTCATACTTTTTTCTATCATTACATCCTTTTCCCACTCATATTTAAGCCTACATTATCACCTTAACCTATTTCTCCAAAGGTATATTTTACAGATGAATAGAAGATCATTCTGAGCATTTATTCTTAGTTCCTTTCATTTCTGGGGAATCTTGTGAGAAGGAGAGGGCCCACCTTCTTCACAAGATTCACCCATTAGTTTTGTAGTGTGTTAGTATTGTTTTTTATTCATACCTTGTTAAAAATCTGTTTTGCTAAAACTCTGTTTCCACTGATTGTAACATTGTTTTCATACAATTCATTCCTAGGTAATTGTTAATCATTTTGATTGGTAATTCTGTTTGCAGAATGAGTTTATGAATGTGTGATAATTAGAGACAGGTTTTGAAGAATCCTTCTTTGGAGAGTAGGGTCTTGTTCTATGTTACAAAATAGTTAGACTTCAGTACTTGTTAATCATTTTGATTGGTAATTCTATTTACAGAATGAGTTTATGAAAGTGTGATAGTCAGAGACAGGTGTTGAACATTCATGCTTTGGGGAATAAGGTCATGTTCTCTGTCACAGAATAGTTAGTCTTCTTTGTAGTGTGTTGAAAGGTTCATTTTTCCTAGGTTGTTGTTTCTTAATGTAATCCAGGATTCTTCTGATAATTATTTTTCTTTGAATCTTAAATTCTCCAATAGATAGATTGCTTTTACTATAATTCAAAGTAGAACTTCAGTATGTTCAAAGCAAGGTGTGATTAGTGTACTTTTACTACAACTCAAGATTGCTTTTGAGATTGAGCATATACAGTGTGTGATTACCTTTGAAATAAACAGACTTCCCTGTGTTGACAATTTATGTAACACTTGATTGTTTAATTAATAAGCAATTATAGTGACCAACATCAAGCTACCTCGACTTGCTGGTTCACCTGAGCCTCCTTCTCAGTGAGCTCTTGGATCAGCCTGTAACAGTCCCTTCCAGGCGTTGTTCTATGGATGCAACAACTTGGTCCAATTATGAGCCTTGTCCATCAATCTCTTCAAACATCTGGAAGGCTTCGTCCTGCACAGGTGTAGCTTCTGCACAAATTACATTACTCTTCCGAGGGAAGTGATCTGCTACTGCACTACGTGCTGCTCCCAGGATCTCTTCATTCTTTCAACTGCAATGAGCAGATTCATCTGCGCATGTACTGACAATGCCTATTATTTCACCTCTTGTAACTGTACTTCCAGCTTCCTTAGCTCTGGATCCTCTATGAGGTGTTCATATGTATGTGTCCTACTATCACTTAGTTGTTTTTATTTTGCGGAAAGGGCTTTGATTCTTAAAATTGTGTTCTTAACAGTCTCCTCCCTCTGGTCACGCACCTCCTGTGAAGTGCTCAGTACTGCTTGGGCCTCCAATTATTTTATTCTAGCTTGAAGCTATTGGAGGGTCTCAATGATCTTCACCACTTGAGCCTCGACCAAACCTTGTTCCTCTTGTGCCAAGCCTAGCACAAAGTGGCATGATTTACTTACTACTTATTTGATCATGGCTTGTTCTACGAGAAATTGTTCCTTTTCTCTTTGTAGTTGGGATTTTTCCTCCTAGAGCATCACATGAAACTCTTCTTTCTCACTTTCATAGGTGGTTAGACTGTACTGTTCTACTAGTAATTGTTCTAAGGATTCATCTTTCCTTTTTTTCAAGGCTTCTATAGCCTTCTCCTTCTCTTCCTAGACTCTCTGAAGTCGAGATTATTTCGCATCCACAAGTCTTATTAATTGGGTTGGTTCATCCCCAAATTCTGTAATGTGTGATGAGGAAGGTGCAGTAGGCACTATGTGGACCAAATGAATAGCTTGTTTTACTTCCTTCAATTCCTTCTCGACCATTCCATATAGCTCTTCCTTCTTCTCTTCATATCTATGCAATATTTCCTCGAAAGCATCCTCCATAGTTTCATGGACCAGAATGATATCATCCTCCATGAGTGTGGCCTCCAACTGGGGCTTATTAGCATGTGTCTTCTTCCTTGTTGAATGTTTCTTTAGAGAAACCTTCCTCTTCTGCGGTGTGACTATTCCAGTAGGGGGATATTTAGGTGGTGTAGCTTCACCTCCTCCTTGCTCTTCTCCTTTATCCCCTCCTACTTGTCCATCTGCTTTGTCTTCTCCTCCTCCTCCTTGCGAGCCAGACCCATTATCTTTAGAAGCATCGTCCTCCTCATCAATCTCTATATCATGGAATTCTTCCTTCTTTTTCTTCTTCTTTGTCCCACTGGAATATCCGACATGCTTGAACCAGGTGACGATGGGGCTTCCTATGGTGTCAATGTCAGAGAGTTCTACATCAATGATAGGTACAAGAAGTTCCTTCAACCACTCCTTTGTGATATGCCCCATGTATTCATCTGCTAGCTTGTAGTATGACTGTAGTTCTTCCTTGTTCTCATATCTGTGCACAGTGATGTAGATGAAATGCAGATCTACATGGAACTTTTTTATTGGTTGATACTAGTGTAAGGTGTGAAGTTTCATGCACGGAAATGATTCAATGGAAATCTTCAATTGCTAGTAGTATGCATGAAACACGGCATTGGACTGCAGTTGCTTCGTCATGTCATTAGTGTACCACAAGGTTGAAAACCAAGTGGACAACAACTTCGATGGTTCAATCTCTAGGAAGGTGGCTCCTTCATGCATTTTCCATGTGACAAATGCAATCAAAATGATCATCCATATGTAGTGGAATTTGTATCCCAAATCCTAGGCTTCGCGGCTATCTTTCTCTAGTTTATTGATGAGTAGCTCGCCCAATTCATCTACATTCCCTCCACACATTTTTGTATGAGGTCCACCATGAACCCGGTGACCTGTATGGGGCAGTTATTTCTTACGATCTTCCCAGCTATGAGTTGGCTAGCAAGGAATACTGTACCATTTTGTATAGAGGCTACCTTGTAACCTCGCTTTACTTTTTCAACTTCTCCATAATCTTCCTTCATGTGCTAGGGAATGGTTCAAGGCCTTCCCTGGATAAAACTGTTTAGGGTTAGGTCCCTTCATACTTAAGCCTGTAATATGGTGGATCATCATTGAATCCACAGTAATCCTTCAGTCGAGCCATAGGTATTCTCCATGATAGCACGACAAGAGGAGTTTAACGCAAGCATTAACCTCCTGGTGATGGCCAAAATGGGGAATCTTCATCACATTCAGCATAGTGGACTGTGCCAGCCCCTTAATCCAAGGTTCTAAGACAAGAATAGGCTTCTTCCTAGTTGACTTCATGAGATATCGATGCGGCACAAACATGGCGTAGTTATTCCTGTCTCCTAAATTGAAATCATTGTTCTTTAGTAGTGGGATCTTCCCTAACTGACTCCCAACTATGCATATTCCTTTCGGAATGTACACAGTGAACACAGTGTACTCATAATCTTAGGGAATGTTGTTGTGGTTAATGGTGTCATCCAAAGGTGGAATGTACTCTAGTAGGATCGATAGGATTTGCTTCGCATTAGCCAGATCATCGTGGTGCTTACTTCAGTGCTCATTCACAGGGTTAACACTGCCAAAATGATGTCCAGTCAAAGGGGAAGTCTGGAGTCCCCTAGTCGATAACGCCTAAACACCTTCAAATATCAGTTTGTCAGCCATTAACTTCCCGAGGACTTCCTTGACAGAATTCTCTAACTCACTAGGTTCACCGGACATTCAAACTTTTAAACAGATAGTTCGAAGTAGACGAACAGATACGGGGGGTCTAGTTTCAGATAGCACAGCTCGACACATAGAAAATTCTCTTCTTGGCTCAGTTAATCACAAGTGGAAAAAAGTGGTCCCGACGCAGCGAACGATAATCTAAATAAGTGGGGCACCGTAACATATTCTTCCAACAGCCATGAATGCTTCCATCAATGTGAATATGTTTGTTATGGCGATGTCTCAACATCCCAAAAGTGGTCCATCAATCCATAAATGTGTTTTCTAGCTATCGTTCTAATGGTCGGGGAGCCTCCAACGGTCGTATAACTTCGTCAGGGTGAAGTCCCATTCTATGCGGTCATGTTGTTCCAGTGCGGTTCAAATGCTGCGAACCTACCCCCTACGAGGTTCTAGTCTATGAAGTCTTCCATTTGGTTTCTATAACTTCTTGTATCTTTTCAAACTTAGATTTATTTTTATTGAGATTCCTTGCCTTCTTCCCTGTGATCTAAGTCTCTCTATCTGTTTCTAGAATCCTCTTTCCATTTTTATTCTTATCTTCCTCTACCATAGTGGCTTTGCATTGTTGAGGTGCCCTTAAAGAGTCTAAAGTTAATATCCCTTCTCTTAATACTTCCTGGGTGGATATACTTATTTCTTGCATAGATAGGTTCTTTAATCTTTCTTTCATTCTTTCAACCTTGACAACTAATTCTCTTTCCTTCTTTCCCTCCTGCGTTGTTACTTTGTTCTATTGCTTCGACTTTTCCTCTCGTTCTTCTATTAGTCCATCTATTTTCTAGCTATGAAATCCCTTAGTTCTTTATTTTTCCTTTTTGTAGATTCTTCCTCTGCTTTCCTTATGATCTGATCCTTCTCAATCCAAGTCTTACCTAGCAAAAGTGGGAAAGGGGTGTTGTCCCCAACAAACTTAATGACTTAAAATTCTTCTTCAGTCGATGTTCCATGAACAATAATAGGTACATTAGTAACTTATCCGCATAAAGTTATCATCTTTCCTTTAAACAATCCTATCCTTCCCAATTAAGGTACCATAGTAGGCTTTCCCAAAATTTCCCAAGTGTCTTTTGTCATAATATTCACTTGTGTTTCCTCATCCAAGACACAATCTATGTCAAAGTCTTCTATTATTGCATTTATGCGTTGTTTTACTTTCAATATCTCTGTTAAACCGACATATTTATGAACATCAATCATTTATTTCAACTGTACTAATGTAGTCTGAACTTTATCTGATTCTTTTTCTTTTTTACTTTCTAACATGCCCTTAGTTTATTGAATTTCTTCATATTTTTCTTGTCTTATGATCATCCTTTCAACTTTAGCAATCATCCTTGGAAAATCCTCAACCTCATGACCAAAAATATTACAACAAAGAGAAATAGGACATGTGCCAGGGCATTTCTTAGCAAGATCTCCCGGTCTTTTGCAGTTATAACACAAATTTAATCCTCTTTTTCTTTTAAATGTTTCCCAACCTTTTTTGTACTGCGCACTAGGGTCATAGTGTTGGACCTGCAATCTGCAAAAAAAAATTCTAGGTTCTTGCATCCACTTATTAGTCCAAAAACTCTTCTATGCATAGGAATAACATATCTTTCTTCATTTTCATTAAAATCAACTCTTTCTTTTAACTGTGCTCTAGCCTTCAAACTAGGACAAAACCTATAAAACATACTTAAATTCATGCTTTCGAACAAAACATTTTCACTTATCTTTCTCTTTTCAGAGCACAAATATTACCTTTTTTACGATCTTACCTCTTTTCTTCAGATCAGATTTCTTTCTTAGCACAAAGATTCACAAGTCGAGTAGAGTACTACGCACTTTAGCAGTAGACCTACGCATAGAGCTTCTCTTTTCTTTGCTTAAGTTCCCAACAATAATAGTTTGAGTTCCCGGAAACATTACCATTTGTTGGCACAGGGGTAGACCTAGGGTTCAACGCTTAACAATGCACCAACAAAACCCTGACTATCGGCCCTTTCGACAACACCTACAAAGCAGGTGAGGTATTGCCTAAGGTAGAAGCAGGGTGTGTTACAGGACGCAGGTGTCTGTAACCAGGTTGGGACACAGATCTATGATAATAACACTTCACAGAGTACTCTATTGACACTTATGGGTAACATGCATTATTCATTAGCCTTATTAACATCACAAAACATATCTAAGATAGATCTAGCATAGTAACAACAAAGATTATGCACCTCAAACACTTATCACTTAGCATTATAAGTTATATCTAACATCCATTCATCCTTAACACAAGTAAATCACTAAGAAACAATATATCTATCTATCATACATAATAATCAAGGTACTAAGATGATAAATGACATGAATAACACAAAACAAAGCACACCAAAGAAACAAGATATACATGGTTCACCCCAATGTGGGGCTACGTCCATCAACTGCTTCGCCTTCTTTATTATTCATCAATCTCTTACATTATGTTACTCCTTTACACTAATCCACAGAGTCAAGCTTCACACTAGACAAGAGATCTGCACACTGAGCACTAGATCCTCCTTCCAAAACTAGGTCAAGGCATCCAACCAATTCCCTATCAAGCACAAATCCTTAACACATATACATTCTGTTGCACAAAGCAACTCAAACTACTTGCACTTAGCTACAAGAACTTCTATCTTCTTAGCTTTCTTAACATGTTACTTCTACCATACATTCTAACTTATGTATAATTTTACAATCCCTTACACTAAGGCCTAATCATGGGTAAACCCCATAGGCTGACATCCCATAATTCCATTACAAAAACCCTAGAGAACCCCTTACTGGGTCCACATAGCTCACAAAATTGGTGAGATCCATGATCTCAGCTTTGCCTAGGCACTCCATCTTTGACCATCATGTCGAATTCCAAAAGTGGGTCAACTCTGACCAAGGTTTCTTCAAAACTTGGTTGAGGGCCAACATGGGATCACTTAAATCCCTCCTTCTATTGGCCTTTTCCCATCGAATTCAACACATCATCTGGGACCAAAGGTTAGGGACTATTTCAATACCTTGAGGCTTGCATGCATTAATGGCATGTTCTCTCGCGAGTGAAGAACGTGAATGCATCAATGTCCCCTACTCATCGGATCTTGTAGGTGACTCAACACTAGCCCATCTATTCATACCTCACAAGATGTACTATGGTACCTTGACACTCATTTTCATCAAACGTGAGTGGTCTCCAATTGGTTAACGATATACATTAATGGTTGGTCATCTAATGATTTATTCTCATGCTCAAATTCAACACATTTATTCACACGATGAAGAATTGTACCTTGGATCGGAACATGTGAATACTTTTGATTTCTTCATAAACAATAGTTGAATATTTCATGATTGGTAATAAAGAGGTGTGAAGACTATTGGAACAAGGAATATTGGCTAGTTTCTAAAGGAGACAACCTACAAGTAGGTGCAACAGTTTTGTTTCTAGTTTTTAGTAGGTTGTTCCACTACAGATCTTGAAGCAACCTCTACTCAATTATTACTCATCAATCCTTACACGTTGCACTTTAATTTCTTAGAATTATACAGTATTTACCTCGACTCTTCATTTTTGCTTCTTGTAGAAATCAACAACAAAGAGTTCTAAAAAGAAAAATAAATAAATTAGCTAGCTGAAATACAAAGTACATTCTAATTCAATGCATGAATAGAATCCAACTTCATATGAAACTAGCTTCATACATTTGGCAGAGAAATTGGAATTCAGATAGTTCAATATTTTCATGTATGCATCCATTTACTACAAGAGTTGTCGATTTTGATAACAATAGTAGCAGATCGATCAACTATTGGATCCCTTGGTTTTAGTAGTTGGTTAATGCATATAACAAAGTAGTGGAGCTACTAGATTCCACGACTATGGTGGTTCGCCGAAAGGCACCCTCAACACAATAGAATTACTAGCCTTACCAATTCGAATAGGTTGAGTCCACTACAAAGGTAGTTATGGTAAGTTCAAATCGTACTTTCAAAATTTATGACTAAGCATGGGGAACTATTGTGATAATTAAGAAACTATCATATTTTATTAAACCTTGACAACTCACAATGTGTGTTTCAAAAATTTAACACTCATTCATACCTTTCCACTACACCGCCATTTTATCAAACCACCCTTGATTGATATTCAATCTGACAGGGTCATACATGATCACGTCCCCAACTAATTTCAATCACATAAAGATTCAAATAAGCAAATTTATTGTTTATTTTTCATATTCTATGAGAAAATTTGAGCCCTACATTCTCCATATTTCCCTATCTGGTATTGAGGATTGGTAGAAGCTCAAGGCTGAGAGATCCCTCGTGTGAAAGAATAGTAGAATGTGAAGAAAACTCCAGTACCAAGATATGAACCAATTGGGGTTGAATTCCTCGATATCTTTCCAAGAGGCAAATAATATTTTAGGGAGATAAGAGGGATCCCTTTCTGTGAGAAACTATAGGGATATAATTTCAAGGTTTCCAAATCCTTTGCTAAGAGTTTCAATGGAAGTGTAGCACATATAAAATGATTAGTCCTTATTGTTTGTGAAGAATTGATTTCTCAAAGAATAGGCCTTCCGCAAGGAGGAGAATGTTGTTTTAATAAATCAATTAGGAATTCGACTGTAACTAATTCCTGGTACCTAAGCATTGGAACCCCAATTGGAGAAAGGGAGTCCCTCGATCGTGGATCCAAGAGGAATCGAAGGATGTCCTCTACATTATGAAAAAATACATCACTTGTGGAGGGAAGTATGCTATCACATTTAGATATCATTTGAGGTTTATTTTTTGTTTTCAAGAGGGTCGAAAAATGAATCTCTCTCTCTTCCTCTTAAAGAGTTTAACCGAAATTGCTAAAAAAAGTACAAGCTCGACTAGAGAACCGTTGGCACCCAAAGTTTTTGTTTCAATTTCGCGTGCATGCATAAACGAAAGTTATGTGCTCTCATCAATTAGTTTTGTGATCACCTAAGGAGATGCACGAAAGAATGCCATGGTGCATGCATCAGACCAGGTTTTCTTAAGTAGTGCACCAAGCATAAAGGAAGTAAAAGGCACCCCGATCCAAGTTTTGCTAGTTGAGAGAGTTGGTATGATATTTTTCAATTGCACCGAAAACCAAGAATAAGGTCGCCGAAATAAATAAAGGAATCATCGAGATATCTCTGAGAATTATTTCTACCAGCAACAAATGAAGATGTGGGGCATCTAGAAGATGAGTTGTCCAAGAAGTTAAGATTTACCTTGATGCAGAGAACCTATGTGGATCCCTTGAAGGTACCATAATCCTGCAAGGTCATTATATTGGAAAAACAAGTGGAGAATAACAGTGAAGAATAGAACTCCTCAGCAAAAAAAAATATAAAGAAAGCTCAGCTCATAAAGGAGGTCGATTAACATCAGAAGGCATCAACCCTAGAGATATGAGTTAGCCTATTGAAATCATGTGTTGTTTGGATAAGTCTCCTATGTATTGTATCTATTTGAATCTTAAATCTTCACACAAGACACATACTATTGTATTCCCACTATTTTTATAGTAATAAGATGAAGTCTTACATTGTGCAACTCAATTATTCAGCACAATGTATATCTCTAATATGATGAAATATGTTTAGTAATAAAGATATAGAATGTATGTTCTATCATGTGTCTATTATGAATGGGTAACACATGTGCCTTTATTTTTTTAATTCTTGGTCCTTGTTAGATTATCATATATGAGTTACACAGATTCCCTTTACAATACTATTATTTATTTTTTATCCTCCATCCCTGACACAAGACCTTATGGTCCTTGTGATCCTCTCTACATCTTGGGTGAGACCTTCCTCAACCTCAGCTGAGGATTGATATGTTGGTGCTTAGGGTTTTTGTTGGACACGCTATGGATGAACCCCATGTCTCAAACCCCCCAGTTTTAAGAAGGTTAGTGTGCACGTAAGTGTGTACTAAAGTAACGACATTTCTCAACTCCCAACAAATGGTTTTGTTGTCGGGATCTAAAGTCTAAGGAGGAGATTCAGTAAGGGATAGAAGTGAATGAGGATGCATTTTCCCTACAAGATATGAAAGGATTTCAGGTGAACAAGAAACAATGGAAAGGTATATATCTTTACTATGATCTTCATGAACTCGTTTTCGTGGAATTTCCATGTTTTTTGCATGAATGGTTAAAAATACAACCAGAAGTTAATTCGGTGGTGTTACCATTGGATCCAATAGTATGGTATCAATACAATATTGATACTATAAAGTAATTGGATAACAAGTGGACTTGAGCCATTGATTTCTGGTCTTCCTTAGTAAATGAAGGCTACATTGTTTAGTTTGCTATACAATATAGTGATTCTTTTAGCAAGGTTGAAAGAAAGTTTGAAGAAGGTCCAATAAATCAGATGTTAGAAGATATGCCCCTTTGGATCAATATGTTGTTCATAGAAAAAATAATGATTCACATGGAGCCTAATAGGATGGTTGAGTAAACCCCCTAGCACTAGGGGGTTTCTAGAAAAGGTGGGGGAGAAAGAACCAGAGTATGGATCCAGTGAGGAGGATTCAAGAATTTGTTGATATGAGGTGAGGACTAGAATGGTCCCAGAAGAGTAGAGGAGAAAAAGAGTTGAAATATACACAAGAATAATTGAGCCGAGGGAGAGTGTTAACCGAAAGAATAGATAAGAGTTATACAAGGGTGTACAATAAGGTTTTGGGCCCAGAATGAAGAGAAAGATCACACTAGGCAATAGTGTGGGAGAGGATGTTGTGCCAGAGTGTAGCAAAAGTGAGGACATGCCTACAAAGAGGCTTGGAATCGAAGATACCAGTAGTGACAGTAGTGGTAGTGAGGGCCTAGGTGACAAGGCATGTACCCTTTGGTTGTTGATGTTAGGGACCTGTCCTCCCTAACCCATCATGTAGGTAGAATGAAATATTTTACATGTAATAAAGGTCAACATTATTTTATAAGGCCTATTTAATAAATGAGAAAAAGTGAATGTAAGAATACCTAATAGAATCTTTTGCTTCTAGAAATATATTTCTCTAGAAGGCCCTTTAGAAGATAGAATTAGTATAAATAAGAGTAGGAGGCATGAGAAGTTTTGTCTTGAGAATTATTGTAGTAGAGTGTTTATCTGCTAGTAGAGCATTGCTAGCAACGCTTTTGAGAAATATTGTAGTAGAGATTTTCCCTGCTGGAGGCTTCACCCTCGAATAGGCAAGTGAACATTATTTCCTATCAATAAAGGTATTATTTTGGTGAAGTGGTTTCATATACTGTGTTCTTCCTCTATTATTCTCTGCAATGTTTCTATTTTTTTCTATTATAATAGATCAGGTACCTTACAAGTGGTATCCGAGCACTTTACTTGGAAGAAAATTATGCGTTAATGTTTTCCAGGGTAGAGACATATTATGATGTCTTAAAGATATAGAGATATATCGTTAAACACATAAATCCATGATTAGGGAATCATACATGTAGAAAATGCAAGTGGTACTTAAGTGCACATTGTTTTCCACCCTTGTGACCCATGTGGGTACCCCTTTGAGTGGTAGCGCATAAAAAAACACTTGTATAAGGATCAACCTAGATATCCTTAATCCCTTTGTAGATACACTAATCGAATTCCTGACTGCTATAGTGCCACTAAGAATAGCGCTCTAGAATATATTTTCTAGTACCTGGGTAAACAGGTAGTACGACTAATGGTATGGTCTAGCCTCCTTAGTTAGTGCCCTGAGATATTGGGACGAGTACTATTGTTCGACCCCACATGTATATCAGGGAGATATAGCATAGGGAAAAACCTTTTCTATAGAAACCCTCAACACCCTCACCCTTGGGATGGAAACAAAACCTAAAAAGAAAATATCTATTGTCATGCAACCTTGCCTCCTACATTCGGGTTGCAAAATTCCTACACATTTCTTCCTATTAATAATTTGTCTATTTCTCCACTACAATATTATTTAGCTCATAGTATAACTCTGTGGGAGTAAAAAAAAAAGTATAGTGGTCCCACTGACACCCTTATTCAGGAAATATCCCATTGGATTCCTCTCCTCGCCCTGATCACAATGGTCCCTTTCATTTTCAATCCTTTTTTCATTGTTCCTGGCCCCCTATTTTCCACCTCTCCCATTATAGTCCCCTTCTCTCCCTGATCGTTGTGGTATCTATCACTTATAAGTCCTTTTTTTTGGTCCCACCTACCCCATTTCCGTTATAGGAACCCCTCATATCGAAATGGCCACCAGTTGCAACCAAGACCTGCAAGCTTCCAACACTTGTACCAAGGAGACCCTCAACCAAGTGACTTCTTAGATTGTTTCCGCCAATTCCCACATTGAAAAATTAGACACCCACATCCAACAACAATTTGATTCCATGGAGACCAAATTCATGGAACAATTTTCCACTCTCCAATCAATTTTCAACCAGTTGTTGAACCACCCCCAGGGCCCTTCCTTATCAGAACAATTGTCCCACTTAGATGGTGTTGATTCCTTCCATTCCATGCTTTTTCAATCCAACTCCTTTCATCATGACCCTCGTCCTCCCCAAGTTGAGGTCAATAAATTTGATGGATCTGACCCCACAAGTTGGGTCACTCAAATGGAGCATTGTTTCTCTTTGCATTGCATTATCGATGAGTTTTCCAAACTTCGTTATGTTGTTCTCTATCTGGATCCCGAACGTTGGAAATGGTGGAAATTATGTAAAAATGCATGTTAGGCGTATATTGCATGGATATGATTTGTTGCAGATCTCTATGAAGGATTTGACACTGACACCCATGGTTTATCACATTTGACCAAGTTGAAACAGTTAGCCACGGTGGAACAATTTATCACTTCCTTTGAGTAGTTGGTCTTCAGAACAAAGGGCATGACAAATGTGTTCTTATGGGAATTGTCTTATCATTGGTATAAAGGATGAAATCCAAGCCCAGATCCCCCTGGCTCACCAAACATGCCAAAGAAGCCCAACAAGTTGTTTTTTCCTAGAACAAAAATCCCTCTTTTGTTCCTCCCCCTCACCCCGCAAATTTTCTCCCCTACCACTCTCCTCAAGGTCCAGAAATTAACTCTAGCTGAAATGGTTGAGCACCAACTCAAGGGCCTTTGTTATAATTGTGATGAAAAAATATTTCACGGGCACAAGTGTAAGGAAAAAAAATTTTTTATGGCCATTTCATAGGATTTTGTTGAAGAAGAAGTTGTAGTTTCCTGTGTTGAAGATCTACCCATTCAAGATTCAACTATGGAGCCCACTTTCCCACTGAAAGTTGATCCCTTGATTTCATTGCATGCCCTAATTGGCTTCAATACTCCACAAACCCTCAAGCTCATTGGCTATATTAAGCATAGAAAATTCATCATCTTTGTTGACAGTGGAAGCACCCATAATTTTATTCACCGTCGCATTGCCAAGGAAACCAAATTCTATATTCATGTTGTCAAAAATTTTCAAATCATGATAGCCATATGGTGGGTCCATGAAATGTGGTGGACATTGTGAAAATGTAATTATTCAAATTGGAAAGTACCACTTGAAATATCATATGTTTTCCATTGACATGGGAGGTTGTGATATTGTGCTAGGTTCTTAATGGTTACACACTCTAGGCCTCATTCTCATGGATTTTAAGGCATTAAACATGCACTTCCACTAGGAGGGACAACAATATCAATTCCAAGGACCGATTGTAAGTTATCCTGAGGTCATTAGTCACCATCGCATGTAAAATCTTCTCAATAAAGGTAATTCATGTATTATTTCCAAACTTCATTCCATTCAGGTAGTTGATACACCCTCTGTGCATCCTGACCTCTAATATATCATCTCCAAACACAAAGTTATTTTTTTCACTCCTTAAGGACTTCCCCCTTCCCATGGTTTTCATGATCATTTCATTCCCCTTGTTTTCAAGCAATCTCCCTCGCAATGTTCTCCCTTATTGTCATCTCTTTTCCAAAAATAATGAAATTGAGAAAATCACGCAAGAGTTGCTCCAAGCGGGTGTTATCCTCCCTAGTACCATCCCATATTGTTCTCCTATTGTCATAGTACTCAATAAAGAAGGTACTTTGTGAATGTTTCATGACTTTCATTTCCTCAATAAACTTTCCATCAAAGACAAATTTCCCATTCCTATTATTGATGATCTCTTAGATGAATTGAGTGGTTCTCAGTACTTTACTAAACTTGATCTACATTCTGGCTACCACTAGATACATATGAAAGAAGGAGAAATTCCAAAGACTACCTTTAGAACTCATGAGGGTCACTATGAGTTCTTGGTCATGCCCTTTGGCCTGTGTAATGCCCCCTCCACCTTCCAAATTCTTATGAATCATGTCTTCTATGATTTTCTTCATCATTGTTTCTTAGTTTTATTTGATGATATTTCCATCTATATTAAAACTTGGACATCTCATTTCTCCCACGTGGATCAAGTTCTCCATCTAATCTCTAAGCACCAACTTTTCCTCAAACAATCTAAATGTTCCTTTGGAGCCTCAAAAGAGGAGTACCTCAGTTGTATTTTGGGCAAGGATGGTGTATGGGTGGATCCTAATAAAATTGAAGCTATGTAGGATTGGCCTCACCTTAAAACTATTAA
>ML811325.1:104555-125603 GCA_009831015.1 Picea engelmannii
TCCTACCGTATTCCCTAGACCCATTAATATCTCTTCCAGCCAGAATTCCTGGGGCAGGGAATACAGCCGTATCCAGACTGGGGCTCTTGAGAAGTCTTCTTGCTCAGGGCTGAATCTGTCGGTCCAGAACCTTAAGAATAGACCTGCTGAGTTGTAAAAGTATGGTCCATTGTCGAATATTCTATCTTTATCTTCCAGGTTATATAGAATAATTGTGAAAAAACCCTTAGAGCTAAGCTGAATTTCATAATCCCCTTTAGGGTTCCACCATTCCTTTATCCATCTAGCGAGGTCTTTTTCAGTGGGCCATAGCCCCAGGAATTTTCCTATGAGCGCATGGTCCATCATGAACTGCGTATGCTCTCCTACCCTTGTCGATTTAATGCGATAAAGAGGAGGTTTCTCTAATTGTGGAATGCACTTACCTGGCAGCCAATTTTTGGAGGCTTGCGGGTTAGATGAGCTGGGTTCGAGTTCCATTTCTTTATCTAGACTTTGTTCCTGGGAAAATAGCTGTTCTCTCAGATGCACCGGCGGTTCAAAGGCGGGCCTCTTTGCACGGGTGCCAGTTCTGTCGTTTGCTGCCATGTCGCTGTACGAGGGGGGTTTCCCCCCCTCCCCCGTGCTCATAGTGCGCGTAACAGGGATCCCGTGAGACTTCAGACAGTGGGGCGGCACTTCAAGGGCCGTGCTCTGACGTCAGAGCGCTTTGCATACAAAGGCGGGGACTGGTTCTTCAGATCGGGTTGCAGGTCGGCGCGCTCCCACTCATACCCTCGATCAACTTGACACTTGTAATGTTGAGAGCTATTTTGGTCTACTTTTCCCCATCCTTAGAACTTAGAATAACATAATTATCCATGCTCTATACTTTAAGGAATATTAATATAATATTCCTTTTTGGCGTAAGCTCCCTAGATTATCCCTTTTCCTTACTTTTATCCCCCTCCTTTCCCTAACTAGTAGAGTTTAGTCCCCCATACTCTTTTATTGTGGTCAGTCTACATGAAGCGATGTATTATTTTAATGATAATACATATAAAAAAATAGGCTCACTGACCTTTATCATCTAGGCTCTCTAGCCTAATTCAACACATAAGCTTCCTAGCTTATACTAACTAGCCCACTAGCCTATAAAACACAACATATACACAAAGGCTCCCTGGCCTCAAAATCCCAGACAATTAAGTTTGGTGCACACGATATCCTGGAACGTGCACACTTCATCATTTTAGTTCAGAGTACATGTGTGCACTATACCATGGAAGGTGCATGCAAAATGATATCAAACAACTCACCAACTTAAGTACATTTGCATTTACATTTACAGTTGGGGTTTGGACTAGGGGTATTAAACTTGGCATAGTAATTGTCAACATCATAAAAATATTCATATGACCTAACTACCCATTTTGGTTTGATTAAGTAGAAAAATAAAGCACATAGTGAAAAAATAAAACACACAAGAGTCGTAGGTTCGCGTTCTGTAGCTTTTTAGCTACTTGTTGGAGTCCCTAGGTTAACAACTCCTCACACCAAAGGGTAACTAAAATCCACTCAATATAATGCATACAAATATCTAGAAACCAAAGCAAGATAAATTATTGTCATGAAAGAAATGAAAGTAACTAAGTCTAATCTAAAGCATAAATGAATTTACTAGAATTAACTCTGCTGAAAATTAACCTACTTACTAGCTCTAAAAGTGCATCCCAGGACAAGAGGCCCTGCTGGCTGGAAGCACTACAAGAATATGAAGACTCAAAAAATAACCAGCAACAAAGTATTTTCATTAAAATAAATCTAGATTTATAGAGTACATGTACATGTGGTTTGAACCTCTGATCTGATCTTTTATAGAATATCATTGTTATATGGCCTACTACTTAATGCTTATGACTAACCTCCTCTGAAAAATATGATTTATTATATAGGATGTTTCATACATTACAATTTATACCATCGATCATGAATTTGTGGATCTATCACCACTACAATGATAAATAGGGATACATCACTACAACAAGGATAACCAATACAAAAAAACATGAGATTCAAATCATAACCATGAGATCTCATTGAGTCATCACAATTTCATGTCTGAAAGCAAGATATATTGAATAATAATTTGATCTCCATATGAAATGTAGAATAGGATGATGTTCTAATATAGTGTCCTAAGATCCATGTGATCATAAGGAATCCCATGGGACAAAACAAGCATCCCTATCTATGCTCATTTAGGTGAAAATGTCTTAATCAACAATTGTTTCATTGGTGGTCATCTACAGGAAATCCAATAACTGAAAAAATATATTGGAAACTCCCACAACTGTTGGACTACCTGTAGCAGCTTCTGGTAACTCAACCATTCTTCACTTTTGGTAGCTCATTACTCTGCAATTCTCATAGTTAGATTGTTGGGAGTTAGAGTGACACCCATTGATCTTGTATAATGCACAAGGACTATGAAAAGAAAATATGATTAGATAAGACAAATCACATCCAAAATGTGTGCTAAATCATAGGGAAACATGCTTAAACATGAATAATTACATTGTTTGACTTAATAATTCTTGGATCATGAAATTCAAGGTATAATATAAAAAGATAAGAAAAGTGATGGAAAAAATGGGGTATGATGGGCAAAAAGAAACTATATGATATGTGAAATATGGGTCAAAATCGAGACCCAACATCTCCCACACACCTACAATTTTTCATTTCCTCATGCATTGTACATTCTCTAGCTTGGACCAATAGATTGTGTCTTGTTGGTTGTTCTTTTTTTCCCTCTGCTTCTACTGGAAGAGTTTTAACTTCAGTATTCTACAACTATTTGATAATAGTCCCAATTTTATGTACCACTGCTTACCGCTCATAGTAAAAAAATTATTCCTAGCCACTACCCAGTCCCTATACTTCCTCAGCAAGGCGTTCATCTCCTTGAGGACTTGATTTTATTGCTCTATGTGCCTGTCTAGTACCTAATATGTTTTAATCTACTGCTTCAAACTTTTCATTCTTTTGTTCTTGTTTTTATTCTATTGTGAGGTCTCAAGAAATTTAGTCAATGCCATTTCCTTACTATGTGCAGGCTTCTCTAGCTCGTCTTCATCGGAGTCTAAGTAAGGAAGATTAAGGACATTATTTATTACCTCCTCATAAGATTTCAAATATATCTCTTCTATGAGAACAAAGATAAGCGCTACCGGTACAATTTTTTCTTTATGGAAAGAGGCAAGAACCTCTGAATATTTTTCTTCCCTATGGATATAATTTTTATTGGAAAAGGAACATGTCTAAGGAATTCTAGATATGAAAATGAATACCTCATCCTTATTCTCTATTTCTTGCTTGAGTTCCTTAAAGAGTTGTATTTCTCCTTTATGAGTAACCCTAGTAGGAATTTCTTCTGATACCTCTACAACCTATGTATTATGTTCTTCCTTTTTACCTTTAACTCATCTTTCTCTGTATCCTTCCTTTTTTTACTGGGGCCAACTTCCATTCCTATGGAATAATTTTTCCTCATATTTATAGTCTTTTACTAAATAGGGTTATTAGTAATTTCCATTAAGGGTTTATTATTTTTCTTTGTACCAGGGTTTTCTTTAGCCTATATGGAGACTTTCTTATTCTTTTTCTCAACTGGGTTTCTCTAACCTATGTGGAGGGTTTCTTCTTTTTGTAGGCCTTATTTTTCTTGAAGGGGGTATATTCGGCCTGTGCATGATATTCCCTCTCTGTTTCATTATCTTGATCTTTTTGACAAGGTTATCCCTCTATGTCATTATTCTTTTGTTTAAGGGGAGTAGCCATGCTATTCCTCAGTGAATCATCTCTCTATTGAGATAATGGATACCCTAAGGGTTTTTTCTCGAACCCTCCCTAGAAGAGAAAGTGATTCTATGTCTAATTCTTCTTCCTTAATTCCTCTTCCACCAGTATTTTAATTATCCCATGATGAAATAGACTAGTTCCTTCATTATTGTTGGGCACTAAGTAGTGTCGTTGCTTAAGTATAGGCTTACACATGGACTAACCTTATTTACACAGAGGGGTTTGAGATCCATCATTCATCCATAGAGTGACAAAAAAAAAACCCTAAGCATTGACATATCAATCCTCGGTCAAGCCCAAGGAAGGTCTCACTCAAGATGCAAAGAGGATTATAGAGACCATAAGGTCTTGTTTCAGGGATAGTAGAGTAAACATAAATAACAATACTGCAAATGACATCCATGTAAATCATATATGATAATATAACAAAGAATAAGAATTAAAACAACACACACATGTGAATAACTAAGTCGCACAGCATGAGACTTCATCTCATTACTATAAAAACATAGGGAATACAATAGTATGTGCCTTTTTCTAAGCTTTAATATTAAGACGGATACAAGACACATGATAATTCTCCATACAACACATGATTGCAATAAGCTAACTTAGAGATCTAGGATTGATGCGTTCTAAATTTAACCGATCTCCTTTCTAATTTGAGAGATTTCTTTTATATCACTTTCTGCTGAGGAGCGTTTTCCTTCACTGTTATGCTCCACTCACTTGTATGATCTAATGGCCTCACATGCTTCTGTAACCTACTAGGGCTCCATGCAAGTTCTCTGCATTAGGGAAAATCTTAACTATCTAGATAAATCGTCTTTTGGATACCCTAGCTATTCATTTGTAGCTGGCATCAATCATTTTGTGAGATATCCTAGTGATTCCTTTCTTTCTTACGAAAACCATCTTCTTCGTTTTTGGTGCAATAAAAAAATATTAGACCAACGTACTCAACTGAAAAAAACTCAAAATGGTGTTCCCCTAGCCTCTTTTAGAGTTGGTGCACTACTTAAGAAAACCTAGTCCAATGCGCACACTATTACATTCTTTCGCACATCTCCTTAGGTTCTCACAAAAATATTGGATGAGCATGCGCAATTATTTTTTGTGCACACGCATAAAATTAGACCAAAAAATTTGGGTTCGAAGAGGACCCCACCACTATTACTTGGCTTGTCCTTCAGCCACTTGATTTATTGAATGATATCGACAATGGACGACACCCTGCCATTTAGGTTATACACAAATTCCAGGAAATGACACTAGTTATTGTTGGGCCTATCCACGGGAACGTCACTATCTTGATATACGAAGGGACCGAGATGATGGGGCCTAGTCCAGGATTAGAACCTACCATACTATTATGCAAGGAATTCAATAGGAGTCATTATACATATTTCTTTTGGCCCTCTATGTAGTTTCTTTGATTTGAATGAAGAGTGGCCAGAACCCTCCCCCGCTACTTTACTTTTGTGTAAGGTGTGAGGTGGAGTCAAGATTCTAGGGAGATGACTAGAATTCAAAACATTTTAGGAGATTCGGGGAGGTAGTGAGGACACATGGGTTTGGGTTGTGTAGAGCTCCACTATTCTTCTAAAGTACACTTATAGAGTTGGGGATGTTCTAGTGAAGTACACTCGTAGTAACCGTAGGAGCTATAATATTCCACACACTCCTTCACAATGATGTGTGAAAACCTTCTGGTTGACACCTCACAAAGATATTATGCCATCTATCTGAGGCATTTTCATAATCCATGTCATAATACTTGACACTCCTCCAACTTACTTCTCTATCTGCGGTGGGGTTGATGTAGTCATCCCTACACCCTGTGACTTTGTAAATATTTTCAATTGACATTCTATGTGCATCCTCATTAGCAGGTTAATTTTGGTTGTCACCTTCATAGGGATATATTGGTATGACCACACACAGGGTGTTAGTCTCAAATGACATTTAGCATTTTTTCAAATTCAACATCACATTGTTATCAAAATCCCAGACTATTCCTAGCAATGGAGGGTAGGGATGCAACTCATCCATGATTCCAATTACTTTGAAGTCGAAATTTGTTTTTACTCCTTGTATATTCACCTCAACCTGCTCCATCCACTTGATGGGGTATATCTTATAATTGTTTGGTAATCGAAGTTGAATGGGTGAACAAACTAACTTTGGCTTCTCCATAACTTCATAGGATTTCTTGGGTAAAATGTTCACATCGGATCCTAGATCCAACATGAATCCATCTATATCATACCCACCAATATCTGATGTCATATTAAAATCTCGACCAATTCACTTTTTCTTGTTGACCTGGCAGATATCCCTTTTTGGTAGCGAAGCTACTATGGGGTTATCCTCTCCTTGTTCTTTCATGAAAGCAATTAACATTTGACTCAACTTCTACTCATAGATTTTGGATCTCTTAGGAAACACAAAAAATAGTGAAAAAAACTATTGACTTGATCTTCTACTTCTGCCATGCGACCAAGGTCACAAAAGGCTTATGCACACGTTGCAACTCTTCTTGGCACTATCCATATGATTCCTACTCAGTGCATTGCAACATAGCATGTATGCATGCTTCTACTATTGATCTTTAGGTGGCACGCTGGATTTCTTCACGCATGCAAGATTTTTCCAAATATCTCTATGTCACATGTTGTATTTCTTCATGTGCACACACTTCCTCCAACGACCTCTATGTCCCCCACTGTACTTCTTTATGGATCTATGCTTCTTCTAGAGACCTATTCATCACCCTATAAACTTCCTCTCAGATCTGTGCCTCTTCAATATACCTTTGAGTCATGCTTTGCAACTACTCACATGATCATTCTTCCTCCAAGGTTCACCATGCATCACACATAAACTACTTCTGTTGAGACACATTAAAATTAGGAGGGGTATGGGGGGAATTCTTGTTCACACCCTATTCTTTTTTACCCAGACCTTCTCTATGCTCGAATTCATCTCCTATCTTCACCCCTCCATGGGTTATTACCTAGATATTCATGTATCCCTTCTTCTTCTATTTTTTTCGCAGCTCGGCATGTACCATGTTAAAATTACCCTTCTTGTCCTACCACTTTTTCAAGAATTCTAGAAAATCCTCAGTTACATGTTCAGGACTATAACAATATGTGAAGAGCATGCGTGGCTTAGTGCAAAACCATGAGACATGACCAATATCACCACAATTGAAGCATGTGGGGGATCTTCCGCCTCCTCCACCATATCCTCATCCACGACCATGCCCATACCCACCTTGAGGTCCTCCTTGATATCCTTCTCTATCTCTGCCCATGCGCTCACCACCCTTTTGTTCCTCTTGTACCCAAAATGTATCCTGGGTATTATTTTTCATCATTTGGAGGGAGCGACATCTAATGATATCGTGGCCAACAAAATTACAGAATTCACAGAAGGGGGTGTGATTTTTTTCTTGATACTTTTGTAAGGTGAGGAAGTGGGGTTGAACATGGCCCCACTATAGAACTATTTCAAACAATTCCGACTGTCTAGATGGAAATGGAATTAGCGTGCCTATTGCAACATAATTTGAAAGGATCAGGCACTTGTCTCATTGATTCCATTCAAAGAGGCATGTAATGCACCACACATGTTCTTGCACAACTTTAAACTTGGCTAGATATTTCAACTGTATTTTTAGGTTGGCTATTTGGGACTGAACCTGCGCCAACCCAACCGATATTTTTTCATGTCCAGGTGTAGCTTCCAATCACATTGCGATATGGACTGCCTCGGCCTGATTCATCACCTTTTGTTGGGTGAGAGGGACATGAATATGGAGGAGCAACCCCGCAATGAACCACTCTCTATGTTGCATGTCTTGGATATAGAAAATCAGGATATTCAACAAATTTTCGAATAGCTGGTCATAATCTTAGATGGTCTCTCCTTCTTTCTGCTTGATTTCCTTGATTTATGTAATGCATTGGGACTCTTAACTTAGCTTCTAAAATTCCCAAATAAGATCATATTTAATCTCGGCCAGGACCTCACCTACCTTGCTGGTGTAATATCCTTATATTTGATGTACCACATCAAGTCCCGATCCATAAATGTAGTCTATAGTTGCATGATCTTAGTTGCCTCATCAATAACTCTCTTTACAAACCAAATTGCTTATTAGGTGAACCAATTTTTATCTATATCATCCTTACCCATTCCACGGAACATGAAAAATCTCAGTGTACTATATTGATTGGCCATCTTGAGACCAGGGTTAGTTCCAAACTTTTGGCTGCTATTGTCTGGATCCTTCAACACCACTATTACTTGGGGTAAAGTATTGTTGACTTAACCTCTCCACTATATGTTGTGTGTCCTTCTTAATTAAAAGTGCACAAGGGGGGTGGAACAAAGGGGGGGTAATACCATCTTATCCTATAATTTCTTGTGAGGGAACCAAAGAGCCATATAGATGCAGTTGCAAAATACAATCCAACATTATCATTTCATCTCCCAACCACTAGGGGAGCCTCCATCTTCCTTCAATCTTGGAGCATCCACATTCTTCACCTTCTCCTTATGACCTGACTATGCACCACTAATGTGTGATCCTACCTCCAAGATGATATGTGCAATTCCACCATGTGATTCATCTCTCGGTCTGATATTCACACTTCCACCTTACGCAGAGTCAGTTTCCCTTCTCAACATGAAACTTTTCCATGCATGACTCACTGGGATGATCAACATACCACCACTACATTGATAGCCACAATCCTATCTAATTGGAACCCCACTATACTACACGACAACTTCTCTTCATGTGAACACGTAACTTCATGATGCTTCCTCTTCCGATTCCACTGGCGCACTACAAATTTTTACCTGCGCACCACACATGTGCACTCTTCATATTCTCAAGGTTATGAAATACCACAACTGTAAAGTACCATATCTATTATAATATCCAAAAATATAAATATTGCAGAGAATAACAACAGAACAACAAAATATATGAAACCACAACACCAAAATAATACCTTTATTGATAGGAAACAATGTTCAATTTCCTCTTCAATGGGACAGCCTCCAAGAGAGAAATGCTTTATTAGAATAATTCTCAATACAAAACTTCTCATTCCTCCTCTTTTTTATACTAATTCTATCTTCTAAAGAACCTTCTAGTGGAAGATCTTTCTAGAAGTAGAAGGTTCTATTAGGTATTCTTACATGGACTTGTTCTCATTTATTAAATAGGCCTTATAAACTAATTTTAACCTTTATTACATGGAAAATATATTATTCTACCTACATGAGGGGTTAGGTAGGATAGGTCCCTAAAATTCCCTCCACATTGAAAAACAACCTTGTCCTCAAGGCTTGAGATGAGGTAGCAGGATCCTATGTGTCATGTTCTAGAGTTGTATCTTTCCATTTCACTAACACTTCCTATATGGTGCACTGACGAATATGTCATTCATGCTAGTGCAAGACTGCATGGGACTGTAACCAAATAGAACATTCTTCATCCAACTCAAGGAGACGAGTTTGATTTTGGCACTTAGTTCCAATCACCTTATTTTAAGCATGAGACATGAAAAACATGATGGATCTTAGAATCATTGGGCAGAGCTAACTGGTAGGCGACGAGCCCCACATTCTTGAGAATGGAATAAGGATCATACAATTTGGGAGAAAGATTCTAAAAATGGTAATCTTTGAGTGAAGTATGCTTATAAGGTTGTAGATGTAGAAACACTTGGTCTCCTTCAAAAAATTGACGTTCAAAATGTCCCTGATTGACTTTCTACTTCATGCAATGTTGAGCCATCACCAAATTGTCTTTGATGGTACGAAGAATGGCCTCGTGTACTGTAAGATTTGTTTCAACCTCCTGAATCTTAGAGACACATAGCATGTATGAGAGAACTAATGGTGGATTTTATCCATATACTACTTCAAAATGAGTCATGTGAGTGGTTGTATGGTAATATGTGTTTTACCATCGTTCAACAAGTGGTAACCACTGAGCCCACTGATGTTGATGGTCAGATGAAAAACACCTTAAATATGTTTCCAAACACTTGTTGACAATTTCAATTTTTTCCATCAGTTTGGGGATGATAGGCGGTGCTAAGATGTAATTGGGTGCCCTGTAGCTTTAACATTCTTGCCAAAATTTGGTAGTGAATGTGGGATCCTTGTTAGAGACAATATAATCCAACATGCCATGAAGTTTGAATATATTATCCATGAAAAATTGGGCCACTGTGGATGCAGTGAAGGGATGTTGTAGAGCATAGAAATGAGCATATTTGAAAATATGATCAACCACCACCATGATGAATTCCTTTTTTTCAAATTTAGGGAGGCCCACAATGAAATCCATAGATATATCCTGCCAAATAGAAGGAGGAATTGGAAGGGGTTGGAGTGTGCCAAGGGATTTGACTGTTTCTCCTTTTTTGCATTGACTGACATTAAATTCAACCACAAAGCTATGAACGTCTTGTTTCATACCATCTCAGAAAAAAAAATAAAAAATGTTTGACCCTTTCATAGGTTTTGGTAAACCCTAAATTCCCAGTGATGGGTGAAGCATGAAGCTCAAAAAACATCGTAGCTTTAAGTTGTGATTGTTGGCTTAGATAGAGAATAAATTTGTATCAAAGATCATTATTGTGCCAAGAGTACCCTGGAGAGGCTAAAGAATTTTCTTGTAATTGTTGGATCAGGTGAGATATTTTGGGATTTTGCAACCATTCCTGACAAGCAGTCTGGATCCAATCGGGTACAATGAGGGAGAGGAAAAGAGGGAACCTTCTTCATACTTTCGGTAAAGAGCATCAACAACCACCTTTTAGTTTCCTTTCTTGTAAATGATCTCATAATCATAGCCAAATAACTTAGTGACCCATTTTTGTTGCTCTGTGGATAAAATCCTTTGTTTCGGAAAATACTTGAGCCTTTGATGATCATATTTAATATGGAAGCATTTCCCCAATAGATAAGGATGCCAGAGATCCATGAAATGAAAAATATCCAACATTTCCTTTTCATATATGGGTTGGACCAAATGTCTTTCTAATTTATTTTTTTCTAGTGAAGGCCAAAGGTTGACCATATTACATAAGGACCACCTCAATTCCTTTTTCAGAAGCATCACATTCCAAGACAAAAGTATTGGTGAAGTATGGAAGGGTGAGGACCAAAGTCATGCATATATCATATTTCAAGGCCTAGAAGGATTGGTCAGCTGCTAGAGTCTAAGTGAAGGAATTATTTTTAAGGAGACAAGTGAGAGGTTCTGCAATTTTTCCATAATTCTTAACAAACTTGCAATAATAACTTGTTAAATCCAGAAAACAACACAATCTATTAATAGTTTTAAGGTGAGGCCAATCCTACATAGCTTCAATTTTATTAGGATCCACCCATACACCATCCTTGCCCAAAATACAACTGAGGTACTCCTCTTTTGAGGCTCCAAAGGAACATTTAGATTGTTTGAGGAAAAGTTGGTGCTTAGAGATTAGATGGAGAACTTGATCCACGTGGGAGAAATGAGATGTCCAAGTTTTAATATAGATGGAAATATCATCAAATAAAACTAAGAAACAATGATGAAGAAAATCATAGAAGACATGATTCATAAGAATTTGGAAGGTGGAGGGGGCATTACACAGGCCAAAGGGCATGACCAAGAACTCATAGTGACCCTCATGAGTTCTAAAGGTAGTCTTTGGAATTTCTCCTTCTTTCATATGTATCTAGTGGTAGCCAGAATGTAGATCAAGTTTAGTAAAGTACTGAGAACCACTCAATTCATCTAAGAGATCATCAATAATAGGAATGGGAAATTTGTCTTTGATGGAAAGTTTATTGAGGAAATGAAAGTCATGAAACATTCACAAAGTACCTTCTTTATTGAGTACTATGACAATAGGAGAACAATATGGGATGGTACTAGGGAGGATAACACCCGCTTGGAGCAACTCTTGCGTGATTTTCTCAATTTCATTATTTTTGGAAAAGAGATGACAATAAGGGAGAACATTGCGAGGGAGATTGCTTGAAAACAAGGGGAATGAAATGATCATGAAAACCATGGGAAGGGGGAAGTCCTTAAGGAGTGAAAAAAATAACTTTGTGTTTGGAGATGATATATTAGAGGTCAGGATGCACAGAGGGTGTATCAACTACCTGAATGGAATGAAGTTTGGAAATAATACATGAATTACCTTTATTGAGAAGATTTTACATGCGATGGTGACTAATGACCTCAGGATAACTTACAATCGGTCCTTGGAATTGATATTGTTGTCCCTCCTAGTGGAAGTGCATGTTTAATGCCTTAAAATCCATGAGAATGAGGCCTAGAGTGTGTAACCATTAAGAACCTAGCACAATATCACAACCTCCCATGTCAATGGAAAACATATGATATTTCAAGTGGTACTTTCCAATTTGAATAATTACATTTTCACAATGTCCACCACATTTCATGGACCCACCATATGGCTATCATGATTTGAAAATTTTTGACAACATGAATATAGAATTTGGTTTCCTTGGCAATGCGACGGTGAATAAAATTATGGGTGCTTCCACTGTCAACAAAGATGATGAATTTTCTATGCTTAATATAGCCAATGAGCTTGAGGGTTTGTGGAGTATTGAAGCCAATTAGGGCATGCAATGAAATCAAGGGATCAACTTTCAGTGGGAAAGTGGGCTCCATAGTTGAATCTTGAATGGGTAGATCTTCAACACAGGAAACTACAACTTCTTCTTCAACAAAATCCTATGAAATGGCCATAAAAAATTTTTTTTCCTTACACTTGTGCCCGTGAAATATTTTTTCATCACAATTATAACAAAGGCCCTTGAGTTGGTGCTCAACCATTTCAGCTAGAGTTAATTTCTGGACCTTGAGGAGAGTGGTAGGGGAGAAAATTTGCGGGGTGAGGGGGAGGAACAAAAGAGGGATTTTTGTTCTAGGAAAAAACAACTTGTTGGGCTTCTTTGGCATGTTTGGTGAGCCAGGGGGATCTGGGCTTGGATTTCATCCTTTATACCAATGATAAGACAATTCCCATAAGAACACATTTGTCATGCCCTTTGTTCTGAAGACCAACTACTCAAAGGAAGTGATAAATTGTTCCACCGTGGCTAACTGTTTCAACTTGGTCAAATGTGATAAACCATGGGTGTCAGTGTCAAATCCTTCATAGAGATCTGCAACAAATCATATCCATGCAATATACGCCTAACATGCATTTTTACATAATTTCCACCATTTCCAACGTTCGGGATCCAGATAGAGAACAACATAACGAAGTTTGGAAAACTCATCGATAATGCAATGCAAAGAGAAACAATGCTCCATTTGAGTGACCCAACTTGTGGGGTCAGATCCATCAAATTTATTGACCTCAACTTGGGGAGGACGAGGGTCATGATGAAAGGAGTTGGATTGAAAAAGCATGGAATGGAAGGAATCAACACCATCTAAGTGGGACAATTGTTCTGATAAGGAAGGGCCCTGGGGGTGGTTCAACAACTGGTTGAAAATTGATTGGAGAGTGGAAAATTGTTCCATGAATTTGGTCTCCATGGAATCAAATTGTTGTTGGATGTGGGTGTCTAATTTTTCAATGTGGGAATTGGCGGAAACAATCTAAGAAGTCACTTGGTTGAGGGTCTCCTTGGTACAAGTGTTGGAAGCTTGCAGGTCTTGGTTGCAACTGGTGGCCATTTCGATATGAGGGGTTCCTATAACGGAAATGGGGTAGGTGGGACCAAAAAAAAGGACTTATAAGTGATAGATACCACAACGATCAGGGAGAGAAGGGGACTATAATGGGAGAGGTGGAAAATAGGGGGCCAGGAACAATGAAAAAAGGATTGAAAATGAAAGGGACCATTGTGATCAGGGCGAGGAGAGGAATCCAATGGGATATTTCCTGAATAAGGGTGTCAGTGGGACCACTATACTTTTTTTTTTACTCCCACAGAGTTATACTATGAGCTAAATAATATTGTAGTGGAGAAATAGACAAATTATTAATAGGAAGAAATGTGTAGGAATTTTGCAACCCGAATGTAGGAGGCAAGGTTGCATGACAATAGATATTTTCTTTTTAGGTTTTGTTTCCATCCCAAGGGTGAGGGTGTTGAGGGTTTCTATAGAAAAGGTTTTTCCCTATGCTATATCTCCCTGATATACATGTGGGGTCGAACAATAGTACTCGTCCCAATATCTCAGGGCACTAACTAAGGAGGCTAGACCATACCATTAGTCGTACTACCTGTTTACCCAGGTACTAGAAAATATATTCTAGAGCGCTATTCTTAGTGGCACTATAGCAGTCAGGAATTCGATTAGTGTATCTACAAAGGGATTAAGGATATCTAGGTTGATCCTTATACAAGTGTTTTTTTATGCGCTACCACTCAAAGGGGTACCCACATGGGTCACAAGGGTGGAAAACAATGTGCACTTAAGTACCACTTGCATTTTCTACATGTATGATTCCCTAATCATGGATTTATGTGTTTAACGATATATCTCTATATCTTTAAGACATCATAATATGTCTCTACCCTGGAAAACATTAACGCATAATTTTCTTCCAAGTAAAGTGCTCGGATACCACTTGTAAGGTACCTGATCTATTATAATAGAAAAAAATAGAAACATTGCAGAGAATAATAGAGGAAGAACACAGTATATGAAACCACTTCACCAAAATAATACCTTTATTGATAGGAAATAATGTTCACTTGCCTATTCGAGGGTGAAGCCTCCAGCAGGGAAAATCTCTACTACAATATTTCTCAAAAGCGTTGCTAGCAATGCTCTACTAGCAGATAAACACTCTACTACAATAATTCTCAAGACAAAACTTCTCATGCCTCCTACTCTTATTTATACTAATTCTATCTTCTAAAGGGCCTTCTAGAGAAATATATTTCTAGAAGCAAAAGATTCTATTAGGTATTCTTACATTCACTTTTTCTCATTTATTAAATAGGCCTTATAAAATAATGTTGACCTTTATTACATGTAAAATATTTCATTCTACCTACATGATGGGTTAGGGAGGACAGGTCCCTAACATCAACAACCAAAGGGTACATGCCTTGTCACCTAGGCCCTCACTACCACTACTGTCACTACTGGTATCTTCGATTCCAAGCCTCTTTGTAGGCATGTCCTCACTTTTGCTACACTCTGGCACAACATCCTCTCCCACACTATTGCCTAGTGTGATCTTTCTCTTCATTCTGGGCCCAAAACCTTATTGTACACCCTTGTATAACTCTTATCTATTCTTTCGGTTAACACTCTCCCTCGGCTCAATTATTCTTGTGTATATTTCAACTCTTTTTCTCCTCTACTCTTCTGGGACCATTCTAGTCCTCACCTCATATCAACAAATTCTTGAATCCTCCTCACTGGATCCATACTCTGGTTCTTTCTCCCCCACCTTTTCTAGAAACCCCCTAGTGCTAGGGGGTTTACTCAACCATCCTATTAGGCTCCATGTGAATCATTATTTTTTCTATGAACAACATATTGATCCAAAGGGGCATATCTTCTAACATCTGATTTATTGGACCTTCTTCAAACTTTCTTTCAACCTTGCTAAAAGAATCACTATATTGTATAGCAAACTAAACAATGTAGCCTTCATTTACTAAGGAAGACCAGAAATCAATGGCTCAAGTCCACTTGTTATCCAATTACTTTATAGTATCAATATTGTATTGATACCATACTATTGGATCCAATGGTAACACCACCGAATTAACTTCTGGTTGTATTTTTAACCATTCATGCAAAAAACATGGAAATTCCACGAAAACGAGTTCATGAAGATCATAGTAAAGATATATACCTTTCCATTGTTTCTTGTTCACCTGAAATCCTTTCATATCTTGTAGGGAAAATGCATCCTCATTCACTTCTATCCCTTACTGAATCTCCTCCTTAGACTTTAGATCCCGACAACAAAACCATTTGTTGGGAGTTGAGAAATGTCGTTACTTTAGTACACACTTACGTGCACACTAACCTTCTTAAAACTGGGGGGTTTGAGACATGGGGTTCATCCATAGCGTGTCCAACAAAAACCCTAAGCACCAACATATCAATCCTCAGCTGAGGTTGAGGAAGGTCTCACCCAAGATGTAGAGAGGATCACAAGGACCATAAGGTCTTGTGTCAGGGATGGAGGATAAAAAATAAATAATAGTATTGTAAAGGGAATCTGTGTAACTCATATATGATAATCTAACAAGGACCAAGAATTAAAAAAATAAAGGCACATGTGTTACCCATTCATAATAGACACATGATAGAACATACATTCTATATCTTTATTACTAAACATATTTCATCATATTAGAGATATACATTGTGCTGAATAATTGAGTTGCACAATGTAAGACTTCATCTTATTACTATAAAAATAGTGGGAATACAATAGTATGTGTCTTGTGTGAAGATTTAAGATTCAAATAGATACAATACATAGGAGACTTATCCAAACAACACATGATTTCAATAGGCTAACTCATATCTCTAGGGTTGATGCCTTCTGATGTTAATCGACCTCCTTTATGAGCTGAGCTTTCTTTATATTTTTTTTTGCTGAGGAGTTCTATTCTTCACTGTTATTCTCCACTTGTTTTTCCAATATAATGACCTTGCAGGATTATGGTACCTTCAAGGGATCCACATAGGTTCTCTGCATCAAGGTAAATCTTAACTTCTTGGACAACTCATCTTCTAGATGCCCCACATCTTCATTTGTTGCTGGTAGAAATAATTCTCAGAGATATCTCGATGATTCCTTTATTTATTTCGGCGACCTTATTCTTGGTTTTCGGTGCAATTGAAAAATATCATACCAACTCTCTCAACTAGCAAAACTTGGATCGGGGTGCCTTTTACTTCCTTTATGCTTGGTGCACTACTTAAGAAAACCTGGTCTGATGCATGCACCATGGCATTCTTTCGTGCATCTCCTTAGGTGATCACAAAACTAATTGATGAGAGCACATAACTTTCGTTTATGCATGCACGCGAAATTGAAACAAAAACTTTGGGTGCCAACGGTTCTCTAGTCGAGCTTGTACTTTTTTTAGCAATTTCGGTTAAACTCTTTAAGAGGAAGAGAGAGAGATTCATTTTTCGACCCTCTTGAAAACAAAAAATAAACCTCAAATGATATCTAAATGTGATAGCATACTTCCCTCCACAAGTGATGTATTTTTTCATAATGTAGAGGACATCCTTCGATTCCTCTTGGATCCACGATCGAGGGACTCCCTTTCTCCAATTGGGGTTCCAATGCTTAGGTACCAGGAATTAGTTACAGTCGAATTCCTAATTGATTTATTAAAACAACATTCTCCTCCTTGCGGAAGGCCTATTCTTTGAGAAATCAATTCTTCACAAACAATAAGGACTAATCATTTTATATGTGCTACACTTCCATTGAAACTCTTAGCAAAGGATTTGGAAACCTTGAAATTATATCCCTATAGTTTCTCACAGAAAGGGATCCCTCTTATCTCCCTAAAATATTATTTGCCTCTTGGAAAGATATCGAGGAATTCAACCCCAATTGGTTCATATCTTGGTACTGGAGTTTTCTTCACATTCTACTATTCTTTCACACGAGGGATCTCTCAGCCTTGAGCTTCTACCAATCCTCAATACCAGATAGGGAAATATGGAGAATGTAGGGCTCAAATTTTCTCATAGAATATGAAAAATAAACAATAAATTTGCTTATTTGAATCTTTATGTGATTGAAATTAGTTGGGGACGTGATCATGTATGACCCTGTCAGATTGAATATCAATCAAGGGTGGTTTGATAAAATGGCGGTGTAGTGGAAAGGTATGAATGAGTGTTAAATTTTTGAAACACACATTGTGAGTTGTCAAGGTTTAATAAAATATGATAGTTTCTTAATTATCACAATAGTTCCCCATGCTTAGTCATAAATTTTGAAAGTACGATTTGAACTTACCATAACTACCTTTGTAGTGGACTCAACCTATTCGAATTGGTAAGGCTAGTAATTCTATTGTGTTGAGGGTGCCTTTCGGCGAACCACCATAGTCGTGGAATCTAGTAGCTCCACTACTTTGTTATATGCATTAACCAACTACTAAAACCAAGGGATCCAATAGTTGATCGATCTGCTACTATTGTTATCAAAATCGACAACTCTTGTAGTAAATGGATGCATACATGAAAATATTGAACTATCTGAATTCCAATTTCTCTGCCAAATGTATGAAGCTAGTTTCATATGAAGTTGGATTCTATTCATGCATTGAATTAGAATGTACTTTGTATTTCAGCTAGCTAATTTATTTATTTTTCTTTTTAGAACTCTTTGTTGTTGATTTCTACAAGAAGCAAAAATGAAGAGTCGAGGTAAATACTGTATAATTCTAAGAAATTAAAGTGCAACGTGTAAGGATTGATGAGTAATAATTGAGTAGAGGTTGCTTCAAGATCTGTAGTGGAACAACCTACTAAAAACTAGAAACAAAACTGTTGCACCTACTTGTAGGTTGTCTCCTTTAGAAACTAGCCAATATTCCTTGTTCCAATAGTCTTCACACCTCTTTATTACCAATCATGAAATATTCAACTATTGTTTATGAAGAAATCAAAAGTATTCACATGTTCCGATCCAAGGTACAATTCTTCATCGTGTGAATAAATGTGTTGAATTTGAGCATGAGAATAAATCATTAGATGACCAACCATTAATGTATATCGTTAACCAATTGGAGACCACTCACGTTTGATGAAAATGAGTGTCAAGGTACCATAGTACATCTTGTGAGGTATGAATAGATGGGCTAGTGTTGAGTCACCTACAAGATCCGATGAGTAGGGGACATTGATGCATTCACGTTCTTCACTCGCGAGAGAACATGCCATTAATGCATGCAAGCCTCAAGGTATTGAAATAGTCCCTAACCTTTGGTCCCAGATGATGTGTTGAATTCGATGGGAAAAGGCCAATAGAAGGAGGGATTTAAGTGATCCCATGTTGGCCCTCAACCAAGTTTTGAAGAAACCTTGGTCAGAGTTGACCCACTTTTGGAATTCGACATGATGGTCAAAGATGGAGTGCCTAGGCAAAGCTGAGATCATGGATCTCACCAATTTTGTGAGCTATGTGGACCCAGTAAGGGGTTCTCTAGGGTTTTTGTAATGGAATTATGGGATGTCAGCCTATGGGGTTTACCCATGATTAGGCCTTAGTGTAAGGGATTGTAAAATTATACATAAGTTAGAATGTATGGTAGAAGTAACATGTTAAGAAAGCTAAGAAGATAGAAGTTCTTGTAGCTAAGTGCAAGTAGTTTGAGTTGCTTTGTGCAACAGAATGTATATGTGTTAAGGATTTGTGCTTGATAGGGAATTGGTTGGATGCCTTGACCTAGTTTTGGAAGGAGGATCTAGTGCTCAGTGTGCAGATCTCTTGTCTAGTGTGAAGCTTGACTCTGTGGATTAGTGTAAAGGAGTAACATAATGTAAGAGATTGATGAATAATAAAGAAGGCGAAGCAGTTGATGGACGTAGCCCCACATTGGGGTGAACCATGTATATCTTGTTTCTTTGGTGTGCTTTGTTTTGTGTTATTCATGTCATTTATCATCTTAGTACCTTGATTATTATGTATGATAGATAGATATATTGTTTCTTAGTGATTTACTTGTGTTAAGGATGAATGGATGTTAGATATAACTTATAATGCTAAGTGATAAGTGTTTGAGGTGCATAATCTTTGTTGTTACTATGCTAGATCTATCTTAGATATGTTTTGTGATGTTAATAAGGCTAATGAATAATGCATGTTACCCATAAGTGTCAATAGAGTACTCTGTGAAGTGTTATTATCATAGATCTGTGTCCCAACCTGGTTACAGACACCTGCGTCCTGTAACACACCCTGCTTCTACCTTAGGCAATACCTCACCTGCTTTGTAGGTGTTGTCGAAAGGGCCGATAGTCAGGGTTTTGTTGGTGCATTGTTAAGCGTTGAACCCTAGGTCTACCCCTGTGCCAACAAATGGTAATGTTTCCGGGAACTCAAACTATTATTGTTGGGAACTTAAGCAAAGAAAAGAGAAGCTCTATGCGTAGGTCTACTGCTAAAGTGCGTAGTACTCTACTCGACTTGTGAATCTTTGTGCTAAGAAAGAAATCTGATCTGAAGAAAAGAGGTAAGATCGTAAAAAAGGTAATATTTGTGCTCTGAAAAGAGAAAGATAAGTGAAAATGTTTTGTTCGAAAGCATGAATTTAAGTATGTTTTATAGGTTTTGTCCTAGTTTGAAGGCTAGAGCACAGTTAAAAGAAAGAGTTGATTTTAATGAAAATGAAGAAAGATATGTTATTCCTATGCATAGAAGAGTTTTTGGACTAATAAGTGGATGCAAGAACCTAGAATTTTTTTTTGCAGATTGCAGGTCCAACACTATGACCCTAGTGCGCAGTACAAAAAAGGTTGGGAAACATTTAAAAGAAAAAGAGGATTAAATTTGTGTTATAACTGCAAAAGACCGGGAGATCTTGCTAAGAAATGCCCTGGCACATGTCCTATTTCTCTTTGTTGTAATATTTTTGGTCATGAGGTTGAGGATTTTCCAAGGATGATTGCTAAAGTTGAAAGGATGATCATAAGACAAGAAAAATATGAAGAAATTCAATAAACTAAGGGCATGTTAGAAAGTAAAAAAGAAAAAGAATCAGATAAAGTTCAGACTACATTAGTACAGTTGAAATAAATGATTGATGTTCATAAATATGTCGGTTTAACAGAGATATTGAAAGTAAAACAACGCATAAATGCAATAATAGAAGACTTTGACATAGATTGTGTCTTGGATGAGGAAACACAAGTGAATATTATGACAAAAGACACTTGGGAAATTTTGGGAAAGCCTACTATGGTACCTTAATTGGGAAGGATAGGATTGTTTAAAGGAAAGATGATAACTTTATGCGGATAAGTTACTAATGTACCTATTATTGTTCATGGAACATCGACTGAAGAAGAATTTTAAGTCATTAAGTTTGTTGGGGACAACACCCCTTTCCCACTTTTGCTAGGTAAGACTTGGATTGAGAAGGATCAGATCATAAGGAAAGCAGAGGAAGAATCTACAAAAA
>ML811326.1:36617-50085 GCA_009831015.1 Picea engelmannii
TGCTACAAAGGCTAGTAAAGAGATGATTTGGTTACAAAGGTTTATGGAGGAATTGGGAAAGAAGCAGGAGAACAGCAGGTTGTACTGTGACAGTCAGAGTGCCATTCACCTTGCAAAGAACTCAGCCTTCCATTCGAAGACTATGCATATACAGTTGAGGTACCACTTCATACGATCCACCTTGGAAGATGGACAATTGAAGCTGGAAAAGATACACACTAGCCAGAATCCTCCAGACATGTTAACAAAGGGAGTAACCAGGGAGAAACTGAGTTCTTGCTCAGTTTTAGTTGGTCTTCAAGAATGAAGATGAAGATGAGAAATTTGCCAGGTCCAAGAAGGTTCAGAGTCCAGCATATACAACAGCGGTGGAGTTGTTGAGATCATTCTCCAAGTGGGAGATTGTTGGTTGTGGAGCCTGATTATCTTCCTGATTCAGAGGTCCTTGATTTCAGCCATGTTTATAGCCCATGAAGTATTTACACCTCAGAAGTATGTACACTCTTCCACGTGGGGTAGTGCAGAGGGGGGGTACCCCCTCTGCAGGGTCCGGGGGGGCTATCCCCCCAGTTGGGGGGTCTAGGGGCAAGCGGGCCCCTAGAGGGGGTTCAGGGGCGAAGCCCCCAAAGCAAAAATTGCCTTGTAAAAGTATATTGTAACTTCATTATAAATCTGGACCATTCATTATAAGGTCACAGATCTAACGGTAGAGATTATGTTAGGGTTTTTTTCCCTAGAAGGCAACCCTCTTTTATGAGGGAAATGTATTGCGGCTATGGACGATGGTGAATATTTTATTCTGAGAGAGGAGATTGTGAGAGAAAGAAGAGGAAGTTACAGCGGGTTTTTTTGTAGGTTGTATCCCTTCATTTGCTGGATAATAATAAAGGAAGGACCTGGCAATTTCTCTGGTGGACGTAGCCCACGCTGGGTCAACCACATAAATCTGTGTCTGTCTTGTATTGTGTGTCTTCTGTGTTTTGTTTCTACATTTGTTTTATTTTATTTCTCTGCGGTCCTATTTTTCTAACATTACACGCGGATAAAATTTTGTAAAAAGCAGGCTCTAAGGTTCTTTGTGGGAAGGTCATTTGACCTCCTTGTACACTTAATCTCAATCTTCAATGTAAGTGAGCAGCATGTCTCTTATGAATGACCACTTTGAAGGGAAAACAACTAGGAGAGAAAATAAATTAGAAATGGGGGAGTAAAGATAATGGATTCTTCAGGGGCAGCAAGTGAGGGGAGGATAATCAGAAATCTCGGAGGAAATACCATAATCAGTTATGTGTGGGGGCTAGGTACAATGGACAATAATGAGGCAGAGGCTTTTGCCCTCTTCGAAGGCATCAAGATGGCTCTTTCGACTGGGGTTTGAAGGATAACAATATGCAGAGATTCTATGATGGTAATCATGACTATCATCAATAAGAACATTGCTAGAGGTAACATTTACACTAATGTCATATTATGGATCTTTGCTCTCCTAAACAACTTTGAAGATTACTCCCTTTTTCATATAAAATGAGAGCTAAATTCGGTTGCGGATCAAAAAGCCAAGGAAGGAACTAACCTAAGGAAAGGGGAAATTAAAGTGAATGGGAGTATTAAACTCCTCCCCATCCTGTGGTTGAATATGAATTGGGTTTTAATGTCATTGGAAGGACAACAATATAGGGGTTTTAATGCTCCAATCCTCAAACAATTCAAAGGACAACGAATTAAACCAAGCGTTCATCCCAACGCCTGTGGGTTTGATCTTTTAGACCTCAACGCAATGGGTAGGGTAACTTATTTCCAACAATTTTTTCAGGTTCCTTGATCCATCCAACTTCAGATTGAGGGTTGTTTTCTTATGATATAGAGCAAGTTCAGGTTCCAATCTATCAATCTAGTAGGTTCTCATCGCCCAATTTGTCATTTATTGAGTTATTTCAGGCCTTTTGTTTTTTATTTAGGGGATAGCTTTGATTTTAATCTGCTTGGGGTTTGACCTATCCTCGTGGTCCTTGGATGGGAATTGGGTAAAATCTGTTGTAAACACAAGAGCTCTGGACCTCTCCATTCTCTCCTTTGCAAGTTTGCTTGCCCCTTTTTGGGTTGTCTTCCTCTCTTTTACTAGTTTTGAGCCGAGTTTGATTCCTTTGCCCTCAACTGGCTTTTGGTTTTTTGGCCATCCTCTTTAGCTTGTTGGCTCTCCTATCTTGTGGCATGAAAATTTACCCCTGTTTCTAGTGGTTCCATTAGTCATGTGCTTGAGGTTCGACCTGCTCTTTTGACTCTGGTTGGAAGTTTGAACATGGGCATTGTATTGAGCCTCAAAAGTATCCCTTCTATGTTAATAGTTTTGTGATTGAGTTTTTTAGTTGGGAATTGGGTAATTCTGGTAGTGACACCGGGATTTCAAGGTATTTTCTTGACTATCTCCTCTGCAAGTTTGTTGGCCCCTCTCGTTTTCCTCTTTCCTTCTTGTTTCAAGTCGAGATAAACAGTGGTGGCATCAGTCCTAGGTAGTTTTGGGGGACAGTGTGGGAGGCTCACACTATTTTGGCAATATTACAGGGCAGTGGTTATTTCAGAAGCAACTCAGTGCAAAGGAATTTTAACCTCACGAATTACATGTCCTGTGGGGTTTTCACCTCACAAATTACAACTAGCTCTTTGTCCACAGTTCATAGGTTAACTTGCTCATCATGGATCCATCTCGGTGCCAAATAAAATGCATACTAAACATGAACGAATACATGGTAGAAGGTAGCAGACTAAATTTCAATCAAATTGACAACATGGTAAGTGGCCATGACTAGATAATTATGACCCTGCTTTAGCGAATTGAAATCTTAGAACAAAAGAGACAAGAACCAACATCCTTGGGCAAACTGTAGGGATGCTATTGCAGCGTATGGACATTTTGGAGCATGAATGCCAGCAACTCAGAGCCATAGCAATGCCCTAACAATCCAATTTTGGTTCTAACAATCAATTGGCTACAGATCCTCAGATAGAAAATACAAAAGAGAAATGGGGAGATCGAGAAATAGTTCTAATGGAAATCAAAGACAATGAACCCAACCATGGTGAACTTTAGGAAACACTTGACAACGAATATGTTGTTTAAAATATGTATTTTCATTGCATCTTTTTGCTTGGTCAATTTTTCAAAGTGTATAGCAACAAGCCTGCTCGAATAACATATAAGGAGGTGTCTAGTATTTTTTTATGTTAGATCAGTAGCAGAGGACTCAAATAGACTTAAGCCTATTTTTGTATCTATTTTGATCATTGTTTTACTTCGGTGCAACTTCCTTTATATATAAAATCTCTTTAGTTTCTTAAAAAAAAAGGATGATGGATTCTTGATCTCATTTCTTCATCGTAACTTTGATATGCATTCCTTCTTCTTAATGCATCCCCATGGCTCCTTCTTTTAGGCAGAAATGGTACCCTATCCTAAACCATCTCCTATGTGAACACTCCTCATTCAATCATGGGATCCCGTGTGCTTAATGAGACCTTGAGGAATGTCAAAGCATCAACTATTCATGAGACGAAAGGTCCAACTTAGTTTGTATGTAGTCCCCAAGCTATTTCAATGAGTCCTTGGGAATTTATGAGCTACAAAGTATCTGTATTTTTGGATTTACAAGGATCACTCGACTATCAAAGAGTTATCAATGCAATCAATGTTAGTAATAAGTGATATGTTATGTGGTCCTATAAATAGTCAACTTAAGGTTTGACTCAACGGGGTGCAAATTACCATGAAATCATATGACAGGTTGCATTATGTGAGTTATACATGAATTGGAAATGTTAATGAGTACAACCACTCAAATGTGGCAAGTCAGCAAAATTGGGGTGATAATAGAGAAATATTTGGACAATCATTCTTTCATTGCCTAGTTATTTTTCTCTACCTAATCTCTTTCCTAACCATGGAATCTGTATATGAATATATGAATATTCAATTGCATCTTGGATGGAAGTAGTTTTAAAAGGTATAGATCAATAGATACATCATGATGAAGTATTGCTTCTTAGAAGTATGAGATTTGAATTTTTACCCTTGCTCCTTAAAAGCAAATTGTTTGAGGGACTTACCTATCTTTCGAGGTGTGTGACAATATCCTTATTCTGGTTCATCATTAAACATAAGGATGGAATCTATATCCATAATTTGTTCCTTGAATGGTTACATTGGAAGTATGACTTCTCCTAACATGCTATTGTAGGTTAGGGTAGGATAGTGTTTCAGGATTAATCCATAAGTGTGGACACAAACCGATCTCCCTAGATCCACCCGGATCTAGAACAAAATAGAACAGAATACTACTCTTTCCCTAGATCTAGCCTATTGAATGAACTAAGAGGTAAGGATTGTAGGCATACCTTGTGAACACTTTCCTTATGTCTCTGTTGTTCCAAGCTTTATACTCCAATGCTCTTGCACCGTTCAGATCATCACAGAACAAACCAATCGGAATATAGGCAAGTTAATATATTCAATATCTAATCTATACATGTGAGCAAGGAATCATGTAATAAAGTGATGTCATCTTTATGGGAAAGGGACATATTACTGTATTGCATTAATTGAAAGAGAAACTTACAACCTAAGCCTTGATGTAGTAGGTCTCCTTTCGATGGCTCCTAGTTCTGACACACACACTTGCTCATGCATGAAGAAAATCAACCACTTGTGATGACCTTGCTGTAGTCTCTTGCTGCTATAGCATCAATCCTCCATATAGGCTTCAATAATTCTCCAATCAATCTCTTGCTAGCTTGCTTCTAACTTTTTCCATGAGAAATCCCCTCAATATATAGGAGAAGATAGATTGGTTACTTGGATAGGGAATGATCCCAAGATATTTGGAAAGTCAGTACTTTGCCAACCATTCGAAAGCCAACTCATCCTTCTAGAATATTCCCTTCTAGAAGGCTCGAGAACTTCATCTTTTTCCTCTTTAAAATGATGTTCGCACCCTAGCCTTAAGTACAGTGCGAGAAGTTTGCACCCCAGCTGAGAGAAACCTACGAGAATCAAGCATTCTCGCGGGAGAGTATATACGCAGCCTGCGAACTATCTTTAAAATATGATTTCTGGAAACTGATAAGTGTAACTTTTCTCAGGAAAATGTTCCTATGGAAGAGTTTGATTTTTAATCATCATGACATCATCACAATGACCAAAATTGTGGATAACAAAATGCCCCCCAAAGTCTGAGAGTGGAATCAATGACAGTCGACGAACTTTGTAAGATGCATGTGTGTGTCAAGAACGAAAAGCACATCTAATCGGAAACCTGCAAACATCCAAGCATCGGCAGAATATAATATGTATCCCTTCTGAGGTAGGAATTCCCATACTCAGATCACAGACTGATGACATCATAAACAAAGATCATGGCCACCAATCATACACTGTGGATCCATGCAATCATAATATAGCATAGCCACCTGAATACACTATGGATCTATGCGACAAATTTTTAGTCAAGACGACATAGCCACGAAACATACACAGTGGATCTATGTGTCGCAAATAATATATACTCCATCGCAACCTGGATCACAAAGATAATATACAGGGTCTTCAACCTCATCGCCCAAAGTGCGAGTCTGACCATGTGATTATATGTGTCGAAGTCGAACATGGTAGAAACCACTTGATTACCGGTCATTGATGCAACCGTTAACAAGTGGGAGGGAAATCACCATTAATGTCAATGACTCCCAAGGTAATAAAGTACAATCCATCGACTGTGAATAAATGATTTGATGTCGAACACCCAATGGAATCTCTCAATCAGGGGTCAATGATATAAACCCACTGTCGAAAGCGAGGAAACTTGTCATTGAGGTATGCAAGCTCCAAGGTACTGAATGATTTATAAGTCTTAATCCTGGATAATGTGTTGATGTCGACAGAACAAGACTCGTCACAGGAGGGCCTTGATGTATCCCCCATCAATGACACGAAATGAGTAACAGAGTTTGAAAGTGAAACAGAGTATGTGACAATTGGACTTTGGACACAGGGAAGGCCAACACGAAAGGAATGGATAACTGCAGATGGCCGACTCAAGTAGAGGTTCTAGACAGACTGCTCTTGAACATATGAATGACACGACCAATGATTTGGCAGCATTGACTCAAATACGACACATTGAAAGACCTTGTTATCAAATCGAATGAGAGACAAATGGATTACCCAAACCGGCTTCAGATGACGAATAGGGAGTGTCATGTTCAAGAGCGACTCTTACTGCCAATCAACACAAAGATGAAACATATCCCTTTCCCAAATTTTCCCCCACCATTTATGGCAAGTACCTCTTTATTTTTACGCAAGCTTGAAGAGGATCACATATGCTTGTTGATATAAGCTCATCCTTCGGACGAGTCCCTCGGAGTATTTTTAACGAACCCTAAGAAGGAGTGGTTCGGTCCCATTACAGGTCTGTCAATGTTTGTTTAACGAGTCTAGAGATAGCAAACTTGAAGGTTTTTCAAGATTATAGAGTTTGGAAAAACACTCAAAAGAGAACTCTCTCAGTTCCTTTTTCGTACAATAGTCCAAAGAGACCGAAAAAGGGTTAAACTATCGCTCAAAGGACGTGTAACTTCAAATACTTTAACGAGTGTGAAAAGAGCAAGATCACTCGGCAATCTTTTCATATTTAGGGAGTCGTGAAAAGAGCTTAAAGTTAACTCCAGAGGGGTTCCTTTTTCGTGTAACCACATCGAGCCCGGAAAAGAGATAAAACAACGCTCGATCACGTTCTAGGTTTTTCGCAAGTGCAAGAACGGATAAAAGGCACTTGAGGTTTTCAAATCAAAACCATAAGAAACAAACAAAAACACATCATATCACAAAAAAATTTAGTCCATAATCATCTGCATTGGGTACCTGCAAGTCATTTAACTCACTTCCGTATTAGAAATTAGGGTAAAAGTAGTGAATAAATATAAAAAACCCACTTTTATTATGGTAAAAAGTAAATAAAACAACTTTACTATTCATTTTTACCATATGTTTTACCCATTTACCAATTTAGTGCAAAAAACCTCCATTTTTCCTCCGACCTTCATCGTCGATTTCCGGGAGCGTCGGGGCATCATTCTACAAACCGTCTGGATCAGATTGGTAAGTACTCAATTCTCTAGCCTTTCATGGTTTAATTTCATGATTTGAGTGGTTAAATTTTAAGTTTTTTATTTAGTTTTGAAACCCTATGCATGAATGAGGATTCTCGCAGGCTGCCCATACGGGGCCTGCGAGAAGTTCTCATTCCCGCAGGTGGGCTTGAGCTACAGTGCGAGAAGTTCGCACCGTGCGCTAAAGCCACCTGCGAACAGCGCAGATTCCAAAATTTTTTATATTATTTAGCCAATAAAACCAATTTTGCTCATGTTTCAAATCATTAACTAGCTTCACATGGTTGTTATGCAGGTTAATAACTATCACAATGGTGCTCGAATGGAGGGAAAGAGAACACGAAGATGATAATGCCACCGCCGAAAATCACCCGCAAACTATTGCCGCTTTAAGAGATTGTGGTCTCCTAAAGTATTTCCACATACCGGGCACGAGATCCCAAGTGCGATTGTTGGAACATTTAGTCCGGATGTGGGATCCGGATCAGCAGGTTTTTAATGTTGGTATTCACACATTGACGATTGATATCGAGGATATCTATTTCCTAACTGGGTTGTCAAGACGAGGTTCTTATGTTAGCTTGACTGGTAACCGCAGGGGTGGTATGAAGATGAGTGAGTATTGCCGAGAGTATTGCGTGCCAGAGGCTGAACGACAAAAGGGGAAAGTGGTCATTTGGGGAGTAACTGATATAACTCTCCGGACCATTCTCTTTACTATAGCTCGGATGGCAGGAAGTGTTGCCCCGCATATAGCTCTACAGAGCTACTTTCAGTATGCCCTCGAGTGTGTCGAGCCCCGGGTCTTCAACTGGGCTGACGCAGTGTTACGCAACCTCAAGAAACAACTGACCAAATGCAGGCATGGAAATCTAAAGCAGTTTGGTTATGGATCGCTGCTGGTGTCTTTCTTCTGCGAGAGGGTTTCAGTGTATAGGCTTCAGGCTGATTGGCTCTTTCCGGGTCCCAGGGATCCACGGATGTTACGATGGTGCCAACTCATGACTAGACATGTGACAGGACCGATCGTCAGGTATGACGATCGCTTTTTCGATTGGCTCCAAGGCCAAGTTGTGATGATAGAGGATTATGCGTATGCTGGCTTGGACTTTCGCGGTGATCCTGACCTTGTCCTTCATGAAGACGCACAGTGGGGAAATATTGGTAAGAAGTACACCAACTTTTTACTTTTTAGATGTTTTTTTGTATTTTCATCATATTAAATGTTTTTGGTTTTTATAGAATCATCCAAAGACTAACACCAAAATCTTGTTGACAACATAGATGTTGGGGCATATAGACCAGCTGGTAGTTCTTTTGTTCAGCGTCGAGGAGAAGCAGCAGTTCCAGTCCCTCAGTATGCCGAGGACTATCTTACAGTGGAGAAAAACTTAGAGGGTCTCATGTCCGACGTTCCAGAGATGCCTCTGGAGGAGATCCCACGACGCGATCAGTGTCACACCATGGGAATCTCTGCCTCTATGGGTCGTTTTCTCCGTAGAGTTGCTAGGACCTTAGCATGTTATCGTGAACATCATTAGTGATGTCACTTTTGTAGAATCCAAGAGCTTCATTTTTGATATTTTGTTCTTCGGACACATTTTGTAAAAACAAACTTTGATCGTTATATATATATACATGGTTTCTACCGGTTTACTTTACACTTGTGTACAATTTAATGTGTTTGATTTATAAATTGTTCAAATGCCTGTCCAATACATAATTAGCTAAAGCATCTGTTAATGTATTAAGACGTCTCGGAATGTGTTGATATTCAATGTGGTCAAAATATCGTTCCAAGAGGCGAATCCGCAAATATACTCTTAATAAAGTAGGACTTCGAATAGAATATACATTACTAAGCTGTAGTACTACCAACTGCGAGTCAAGTCGGACAACCAAGTGACGAATTCCAAGAGAAATAGCATCCACCAATAGTTCAACAACGGCGCTATACTCGGTGATATTGTTGGTTGCTCGGCCAAGACATATACCTCGTAGAGATATGAGTTCGTTTGTCGGGGCATAGATTGCCCATGTAGCGGAAGCTAAGTTCCGAGTACTACGGCTAGCTCCATCAGCGAAGCCAATATAAGGTAGCGGATACTCCGACATCTGGCAATCAAACATAACGTCACGTAAGGGCAAAAACCAAATAACGTCAAAGAAAAACTAAAGTAGCACACACACACAGTATGATACATAAAATACAAGCACTCATGCACAAATAACTCATGCATAGTACTTCTTTAAATACAACCCATTTCTGGGTTCACTCAAAGGCACACCATCATAATCCACTAGCTCATATGCTCCTTTTTCCAAAACTTTGCTGACAATATAGGGACCATGCCACATAGCTTCAAATTTCCCAGCTCCTAGGACATCTTTATCTTGTCCGTACAGAAGAACAAGATCACCTTCAGAGAAAACACGAGGCTTGACATGCTTGTCATATTGCGCCTTAACGCATTTCTTTTGGGCTTCTATCACCAAAGTGGCATTACGTCGGGTCTCGTCTAATTGCATCAAATACAATAGACGTTCTTCTTCGGCAGAGGTATTAGGTAAGAGCTCAACGGCTAGCTTCAAAGAAGGTATTTCGCATTCTATCGGCATAATGGCTTCCATGCCATAAACTAAACGAAAAGGTGTAAATCCCGTAGCAGACTTAACAGATGTGTGATATGCCCACAATGCCGAAAACAACATCGTGTGCCAACTAGTCTTATGTATTCCTATCATCCGTTGAATCATCGTTATAAGAACTTTATTTATAGCTTCGACCTGGCCATTAGCCTGTGGATAATAAGGTGTTGAGCTATCATGACGAAGGCCCAACTTCTCTGTTAGTTCTGACATCATATAATTCCGAAAATGACTACCATGATCGGTAACGATAGCCTGAGGGACACCAAAACGAGTGATGACATGGTTGAAAATAAATAACACTGCAGTCCTCCCAGTATTATCGAATGTCGGCATTGCCTCGGCCTATTTTGTAAAATAATCAACAGCTACAATAATATAGCCATGCCCCCCGGCCGAGTGAGGGTGACATGTCATTAAATCAATGCCCTATTTAGCAAAAGGAACTACTGAGACTACAGGATGAAGGGGAGCAGGATGCGACCGAATCTTCTGTTGATAGGTCTGGCAAGCATGACACTTTTGAACAGCAGTAATGCAGTCATTAAACAACGAAGGCCAAAAATATCCTGCACGTAAGATCTTCTAGGCAGTAGCATACCCAGACATATGACCGCCACATGCTTCTGAATGGCAGTCATTCAAAACTTTCTCAGCCTCGTCAAAAGTTAAACAACGCCGAAAGACAGAGTCAATGCCTCGACGGTAAAGAGTATTGCCAAGGATAATGTACTGACTAGCCTGATATCATATACGACGTCGTTCATTACTGGACAAAGTAGACTGGAAGGTTTGAGTTTGGAGATATATAATGATATCTCCATACCAAATATCATCAGTACCGATAAGGAAAAGGGACTCGTCAGGTAACGAATCCACTGCTACACTTTCTGTGGCAGAGTGGGGGAAATCACAAATTAACTCAGCAAAAACTAGGGATTTCTTCGACGTGGCGCGATCGAATTCCAAATCGAACTCCTGGAGAATGACTATCCACTTGGAGTATTTGCCCCCCAGCAATTGACGTGTCAATATATGTTGCATGGGGTTACAGTGTGAAATCACGGTAGTTTTTCTGGCGAGAATATAATGACAAAAACGTTGCACTGCTTGAACAGCAGCCAAAGCCAGTTTCTCAACATGTTGGTACTTAACTTCTGTTGATGATAAACTTCTGCTCAAGTAATATATAACATGCTCATCGTGGTTATCATCCTCTTGAACTAGGACCATGTCGATGGTATACTCGGAAGCAGCCAGATAAAGGAAGTAATCTCGACTATAATCCAGAGGGAAAAGAAGAGGAGCTTTAGTTAGGGATAGTTTTAAAGCTTCGAAAGCATTGTTGGCAATTTTATCCCAAACAAACTCAGAATCTTTCTTTAAAAGACGGGTGAAACCACGAGTAATCTCGGCATAATTCGGGATGAATCGATGAAGAAAGTTTGCTTTCCCCTGCAAACTTTGTAACTGGCTCAGCGAAGAAGGAGGTGGAAGATTGAGGATCGCCTCAACCTTAATAGGATCTACCCGGATGCCCTGACGTGAAACAATGAAACCGAGAAGACGGTCGGACTCTACGCAAAAGACACACTTATGTGGATTTAGACGAATGCGATAGAACCGACAACGGACGAAAATTGCTCGGAGATGAATAGGGTGATCGACTCGGCGTAACGAATGAGCTGGCAAATCGTCCAAGTAAGGTTGAACAATATGCTTGATATCGTGAAACGCATAAGACATTGCACGTTGAAATGTTGCACCTGCGTTCTAAAGACCGAAGGGAAGTTTTCTATAGGCGAAAGTACCCCAAGGACAAATAAAAGCGGTTTTATGTTGGTCCTCAGGAGCGATATTAATCTGGTTATAACCAGAAAATCCATCCACAAGGTAAAAGATTTCACTACCGGGACAATCATCAACGATCTGATCGACAAACAGGGTCGGAAAGTTATCCTTGGGACAAGCTTTATTAATATCCCGATAATCCACGCAGACACGTATACTTCCACCTTTCTTATCAATCGGTACGGGGTTGGAAACCCACTCTGTCAAAGCCACAGGGTAAATAAAACCGGCTTTGAGAAGTTTTTCAACTTCGAGTTTAATGGCTGCCGCTTTACGTGGATGGACAGGACGGAGGCGCTGCCGTACTGGTTTAACTCCAGGGTAAGTTTTAATCTCATGCACAATGATAGACGGGTCGATACCTGGCATCTCTTCGTAACTCCAGGCAAAAATATCACGAAATTCCTTGAACAAAGCAGTATAGGTGACAATTTCCTCTGAAGAACACGAAGCTCCAATGTGAACATTTTCAATAATCCCAGGTTTCACGGAAATATCAACGTGTATCGTAGGTGAAATATTGCTGAGGTTCCCTTCCGCAAACACATCATGTGTAGATCCGGGAACGGTCATTGTGACAACAACGGTCGACGGAGTCGAAATCCGTTGGTAATTCTCGAGAGTATGTTGTTCTAGAAACAGTATGGAATGATGATGCCCATCATCCCAAGGTGTATCAACCATGACGGACATGATCATCTCGTCAATGGGAAAGACAACGTGAAAAGGATCAGGAGACAACTCCTCAAGAGAAGGTGTAGAAGGTGTTGTTGATTGAATCGCATGATAAGCAGACTCAACCGGACTTAACGGCATAACGTTGCCGAAACGAGCATGATCTCCAAGATCAGGGACTAACCAAGGGTCAACAGACACAGGAAGTTTGTGAGGAACAACGGAGATCATATTAATTGAATCAACTGACGGGCGGAGAATATCGGGTGGTGGTGGTATGGGAAAAGTACCCATTAACGACGAATCTTTCAAGAGACCGACTCCAACATTTTCGTAACCCGGAGGGGTTTTAGCTATGAACGGTACGTTCCCCGTGCGAGTATCAGAATTAAAGAAGGCAAGTTGATCAATGGTAACAACTCTTCCCTGGTGAGGAAATCGTAAAACTCAGAAAAGCGTCGATATAACAGCGCGCATGGAATCTACCCAGCTACGACCAAGAAGAAGATTATAATCTAAATGAGAATCGAAAACTTCAACTTCAACTTGGACGGTCTTACCTTCTAAAGTGAAAGGCAGTGAAGAAAGAACGCCATAAGGCTTAAAACCAGAGCCATTAAAGGCTTTGAGAGTATTTTGTGATTCCGTTAACGGAGGAGAGCCAATGGCTTTCCAACAAGTAAGAGACATTACACACGTAGAGGCCCCCTCATCAACAACTGTCCGACAAATGCTCTTGTCAGCGACAATAACTTGTATCTGAAAAGCAAGCTGGAGGGGTAACCTTGGAACATGGTTGTCCAAGTCAAAGACTATTAAATTCGAATCCGTAGGATCAATTCCACCTATAGCTTTCAACAGAGCCCTTCGTTGTGCAGGATAAGACTGAAGGACTTCAAGGGCAGACATCGCTGAAGGTGCTTGGGCCAGATCTTCTACAATAATGTAGTTCTGAGCCACACGAGCGTGAGGATTGAAAGCCGACTTGCGAACAACACCTTTAGGGGGTCGTAGGACTGTATCAAGACTCGGTCGTTCGAGATGAAGAGGACCGTTTGTAGGTGGATTTGGTGGAGAGGCTTGTACCAGATCAGGAGGTAAATCGTCCACTTTCTCCTTAGAAGGAGTATAG
>ML811326.1:61100-73984 GCA_009831015.1 Picea engelmannii
TTGGTAAATTATAATTCATTAGATAATGTTGTGGTTAGATTATCTTGTATCTAAAGTTTTGGTTCATGATCCCTCAGATGGATTTCATTTGATGCATTTATTATGAATGGAAGATTGTACAAGAAGAGCTATTGTATTAATAATATTGTGTTCTTCGGTATTGATGTTGAATCTAATTGATTTACTCAACATGATTCATGCCTAGCCTTGATAAGATTCTTCATTTTTCATTTCAAGCCTATTTAATTACATAAAGACTCAATTACTCATTGGTTATGTGTTGGCTTTCTTAAGTCCATCACGGTATTTAAAGATAAACCTGTAAAAAATTGTGTTTCTTGATCTATCATTCTCTTCAAGATTAAAGGCTAGATCATAGGCAACATTTAGCGATTCCTCCCGAGCTAGAAAAAAACTTGTCATGATAGGATCCATTGGAAAGATATGTAGCCAAAAGGTGTCGCATGGGAACTAGCAGTGATTCTGCAAGAATTTCCTCACCTCCAATCTTGAGGACAATGTTGCTTTTGAAGGGGGAGGGCATGTTATGGTCCTACCCTAACCTCCCTACTTTAGGCTACCTAGGAGTTAGTCAATTGATTTATGTGACCATCCTCTTTGAATAAGGCCCATTCGATAATAGTGGATAGTTATTTAATGTAAAAGGGTCCATTTTATTAAACAAGGCCCACTACATAGTTGTTTCTCATTAATGATGGGACCATAACTAGTTAGGATTTTTCTATTGAGGATCTTTTTAAAGAGTTAGGAGGCTTTTGAATGTTTTTTCAAGTATTGTTGTATTTGGAGCTTTGCTCGGTGAGAGGTCACCCCATCTTAAGAGGCAAGTGAAAATTGCTTTATTTCTTTTTATTATCACAATAGAAGGGTATATTTCACATATTTTGTCTTATTTGTCTCTTGTATCTTGTTTTCTACATTTATATTATTCGTATACCTGGTTTGTGTTTTGATTCTAAGGGTTAATAGACTATACAAAACCAACCTAAAGTGAGAGGAGAGTTGTTATGGTGATAGTGGGAAACCTCTCAGATGGCATAAGAGTTGCCTTAACTGGTGTTAGGGACTTAATGTTATGTAGTGAAATTTTGGGATCTAGTAAGGACCATAATGGTTATTTAGCACGGGGACCATACAAGTTATAAGGATGATGGTACAAGGACCATATGGGTGTTGACTCGTAAATTCATCACCTGTATATATATGTATATGTATATATATATAAAATGAAATAATATTAGGTGGGGTCCCCTATAAGAAAACATATAATTGATTATTTTCAAGTGTAACATTTCCCTCAACATGTTTGTGTATTGTCAAATCAGTTGTGTTTTCATTTTAGTTATGATGCTTCAAAGTAATGGTATATTGATTCAAGTTCTTGCGGTGTTATCAACACACTTGTTTGGATAAATGAAAAAGTTTAGATTGCATTTGAGTATAATGTATGTCAATTATGGAAACTCAGTTTGACTTCTCAACATCATGGCGGTATTAAGCATGGAACTTGTGAAATTTGCAAAGAACATGGTCTGTTATGTTCCTATGATTATATGCATGATCAAAATTAAGATTATTTCCTAAACTATGGCCTTCAAAGCATATTAAGTTTATAAATTTGATATATATCAACTTTTGTATAGTTGTTGTGGTTTGGAATTTGATATATGGATATGCCTTTTTCATGTGGAAAAGAATAGTACAGTCAAGACATACCATGGTGAAGTTTTGGTTATATATATATAAATGGTACATGACAAGAAGGGCAATACTATCGAAATATGGAAAGGTTTAAAGTTTGGTTTGTAAACTCATGATATAACATTTGGTATGGTCACTTGATATGTAAGGTGGTACAAGGCATATGATTTGAATACAAAAGTATAAACCTTGGTGTATTCATATGGATAGACGCGTTGATATGGTTGTCATAAGGTACATGTTTGAAATGATATATTGGGAGGTAGCATTTAATTGAAATTGGCATAAATATTGAGGTTGGCATAGCACATGGTATATGATTATGTGAGTTGATGTGATATATGGTATGCGTTGATGCATACAAGTTTCATATGGTTGAATATTTGGAATGGCATAAGTTATATGGTTTTGTTTGATATGTGATTTACGTTGGGGGCATGTACATATGGTATGAGGTTTTGTATTCCAACATGATGGCTTGGCCATGCATTGAATGGAGGGGACATGGGCATGAAATTCCATAGTCTCATGTTTTACCACCTCATTCTGCTTGGGGTTTTGGTCATTTCTTTTAGTTGGGTCTATGGAGAAAGAGCTTGAGCTCAGCCTTGGAACCCCTCCTATTGGTTGCAACAATTGTCTCAACCTCAAGCTACTTGCATATAAGTGCTCTTTGGCAAGGTATGTAATCTCCAGTTTATGAAGCATCTTCTGCATGCATTTTGCAAGGTAATGAGTTAATAATGGCTTTGGTTTTGACTGGTATTGAGGGTGTGTGGCTCTTTCTCCCTGCTTTTCACTCTTGAATGGAAGTATTTTGAATTTTTGTTTGATGGTTTCTATTTGCAAAGAAAAAAATGTGTTATTTCCCTTTGTTGAATGTATTCTTCGCTCAATTCATATGCAGATTGTCTATTATCCTGGAGATTTGGTAGCAACAACTCTTGAAATGAAATGAGTTGAACCCATTTTTGGTAAATATTTATGAGTTTCAACCTGGGTTCGAATTTTTGTACAGTCTATCTACTGATTGATATGCCCATCATTAAAAAATACTTCAAGTTTATTCATATTGCTAAATATGTCATTGGTTGAGCCCATATTGGATATATCCTGAGTCTTGGCCAAGATTTGAATGGGATTCACATACGATATGCCCACTATTGGAAACTGATTTATTTTCTTTTGCTAAGTCCAGGTTGTGGGTTGAACCCTTGTCGGTATAATGGATGCTTGTTTAGTTTTGGGTCTAAATTTGAATAATAATATCGACAACTCATTGTTACATTTTATATGAAATGAAGTTATACCCTATGACCATAATTTTAAGTTGATTTTGACTTGTGCGCCAGACTTTGCAACAGTTTTGAATAATCATAATTTTGAAAGCTAGGTTTGCATTAAAGAAATGTTGGTTGATTTTATTTGCTAGTTGGCCATTGAAATAGTTTTTATTTATAAAATCAGATAAATTGAATGTTTGAGTATAAAGAGCAAATACTATTTGGCAATAAGGATAAAAGGTTTGATATATAGATTATCTTTTACATAAATTGGGCATTTTCCCCACATTATTTATCATTTTTCAGAAATTATTCCCCATTTCTCCCAAATCACATTTCATTTTTCCATGGAATCACTCCCCATGTTTATGTAATTGATTAAGATAAAACCTTTAAAGAGGATCAACTAGGAAAATGGTTTACATATGGCATTGATATTGTTTAAGGCCAGCAGGACGATGTATGAGCAGTTTGTTATTTTGATTTGGGTATAGTAAACTCATACCAATATGTGTTTTGGAAATATTGTGTGAATAAAGAAATGTTATGGGCATACTTGGATGTTGTGAAAAGTGGCTTATGAATGTTCTGAAATGAATTTTACATAGATGGGAAATGATACAAGTTATGGAAAAAATTGATTGATTACTTATAGACAATGAACATGAACTCTTCATGCATTCATGTCATCTCATAACATTTATGCTAGTTACAACTCCCTTTTCATTGTTCCCCTATCATTTATTATTTCATTTTTCATTCATTTCCCATGTTCAAAGAAATAAATAACTATTCATATGAAGAAATTTGGTAAATGAATGTATAGTTCAGATGTTTGGAACAATAAGTAAAGTGAAAGCTACCTATCAGATTATGGTTTTGCTTCACTGTTTACCTTCATTCCCATTCATTGTTCCTTTGCATGCTTGATTGCTTTGTTTTTTTCATAGCCATAACTAAGCCATTTGAAGGCAAAATTGTATTAGATGTTTGATATACTGTGTCTTGTATATTTACTAATGGAATGGAATATTGATGCATATAGATGAGCTTTTTAATTCGCGGAAGTAATCGCAGTGGAAATATAGGTAACATGGGTCAAAGAGGAAGAGTGCCTAATGCTTTTGGGCAACAAGGAAGAAATAAAAGAATGAGATTCTCAATACACTTTGATGTTTACTTCGAAGAGTTCAATCAGTTGGTGCAAACTAGCTACTTGAACCTTGTTGGGAACCTTGCCTTGCCCACCAGCTACTTTAACCTTGTTGGGAACCTTTCCTTGCCACCACCCCAAGTTCATGTGGCTCCTCCCCTGCAACCTCATCCGAGTATTGCTAATTTCCCCAAGACTCCTATGCATCCAACCAATGATGGTTGGGAAAACATTCTTCCGAATCCTCCTTCTGGCATGGCTCGATGGCTTGATAACACTTTACCACCACCCCCTCCTATGCATTATATGCCTCATGTTGTGTTTGTTGCTTCTATGGCCCATTCTGTCAAAGTTTCTAGAAACTATAAAATGCTACCAATTGAGCCTTAAATGGATAAAAGAAAACAACTTGCAAATTCCCCAAGCTTTGAGTCATCCAAATCCTCATCAATACATTCAAAGAAACCTTCAGCTCAAGCTGAAAGTAATGAAAGAAAAATCACTTTTAATGATATGCACCCTGAGATTGAGAAATTAGAAGAGAATACATCTATTGATCAAGACTTTAGCACAGGGATGCTCTTTCAGAAGGTAGTAAGCAAAGAGAGGCAACATTAAACAAAAAATAGTGTTTCTGATTTATTTAAGTTTATATGATGACATTTCTACCTTGACATTTGATGCATATTTTTTAACAAGAGACACATGATATTGTTTTTTGAAAACTTTTAATATCATGCTACTATGATATTTTGGGAGGTACAAGTGTTTGTTGATGTGACATGTTTATATTGGTTACCTTTTGATATATTTTATGATGTTGATATATGCATGACATTTAATTAAATTTTGTAGTTACAATGGAAATGTTGGAAATAAATGATAAAAGACTTAGTGGGACCCCATCTATTATTTATTGTTTATTTACCTTTGTTATAAAACAAAGTTGTCCTCTCCAAACTAGATTTATTTAACTTTATAACAAAAGGGTAGTTGAACTACTCAAACTACTTTTGAAGACATAAAAGGAGGAGAGCAAGACAAATGATGAAACATGAGAAAATATAGAGAAATACTTCTAATAAGGTTTGTTGTTGCCTCAAGTGAGAATATATATTCATTCTTTCCATTTTGAGTTTTTTTAGAGCTAAGTTATATTGTCGATATCATGATTATTCTAAAAGTGACAAATAAAGGACTAGGAAGCATCGATTATTGACATGCTCCAAGGTCACCCGTTCTTCTTGAAAGTCTATTTAGTGTTAGTTGGAAGTTCTAAATTTATTACAATGTTGATTAATGTTAGTTTTGCAGAGTCGAGACAGTGATGCACTTGTAGCTTAGATTGATCTAGTTTAGCTTTCAGCTCTAATATTTTTCTTTTGAGACACCAGTTGTATATGTATGAGTCAAATTACATTTTAGACTTCTAAATCTAATTAAGATCCAAATCCGCGCAGGGGTTTGAAAAGATAAACTCGATTGTAACTCAAATTGCTTTCAATAAAATTGTCTATTGATTTCTTCTAATTTATGAGACTTGTTGTGGGATGATTTCCAGATTTATGTTGTCTTATATATGCTTATTCAACTATTTTATAAATTCATTTTGCAAGTACATTTTCTATTTTTTAATTTATTTCACATAAAAAGCATACAAATTTTTATAATAACATCAGATCCAAGAATTTATTTCTTAAGGTCTGATTGAGATTTTTGACAGGCTATAAACCCATGGTGATATTCCTATCTATCTCATTTGTCCTAGTAAGATTCAAAAATGCTCAAGTGAGGATTTTGTTATTCCTTTCATCAACAAGGGGTTCCTATAATGATGGTTATAAGGGTTATAGGAGCTATTAGCACGAGAATCATAAGTGTTGCATGGGTCATTTCCACGAGGACAATATGGCTTATAGTGGTTATTAACATGGGGGCCCCATGGGCCAAAAGAGTTGGTAGCACTTCGACCATGGTTATTATTACCTTTATGACCATATGTCTTATAGGGATTGTTGTCCCAGAGTCTGTACTTAAGGCTTAGAAGTACAGTGTCTAGGCATCTGAAAGTGAGTAAGGGGTAGAGAAGGAAAAAACGTCAACCTTCGGTAAGGGAAACTAGGGTTGATTTCTGAGTTGGGGTTGTCTAGCTTCCAACTGTTCCTGGATGTTTTTATCCTTTTCAATCGCTGCCCATGAATGTTCAAGTTCAACCCGGGTAGTGGTTGTTTTAAGAATAGTATCAAAAAGATTTAAGGCAATATGTGTTTGATCTGATAGTCCGGGTTTGATATTAGGTTGTCTTATTACAAGGACAGTCATAGAGGAACAAAATAATAAGAAAATCTCAGGGGAAATTTAGGTGTTGTCTCAATTTTGATCGTATAAAGGAGGGTTTACAGTTCCAGGAGTGAAAATAGGGTGCAAACCAAAGGCCCTTTCCCGTAACTGAGTTATATTTTAATAAATATGTATGAGGTGGGAGAAAACATTAAACTGTCTATCATGTAAGGCTCCTATCAAGGGAGAATCTCACTTATAAACAGAAGAATAAAAAGGTAAAGAAATAACCCGATGAAGCATAAAATATATATAGAATTCTAAAGTGTTGACTAGTCTTACACCTGCTGATAGCTGGTAAAGAGAAAAAAAAGTAAACAATATAGAAAACCAGAATTCATTCACTATAGTAGAAGTTGTACTAAATTATAGCGAAGCATTCATCAGATACAAATATGAAATGAAATAAAATATGAGATACAAGGAAATAAACTCATAACACAGTCGTGACGGAATTGAGAATCTTTGGATTTGCTTTATATTAACTCTCAAGATAGAAAACCTCTATTACAATCGACACAAAAAGGTCCAGCCCTTCTTTCTTTCTTTCTATGTTATATTTATATAGTTTTACATAAGATGGAATCTCAATCGTTACAAGATTTTCAGTTATGATAAGAAGGAGAACAATCGTTCCATTTCTTCATCTCTGTCTTTATTTGGTACCAAAATCTTGTACTTTCGCATGCTCGGTGCAAGTGACACATCTTTCCACCAGCTGAGATATCAACCTTGACGGTTCCGCTTGACAGTTGGCCTCAAAAGAGTAACAATCTTGGGCTAATTGCGGTAACCTTTCTTCCATCTGTCGGTCTATGATGTCAATAGCGCATAATTGCACACTTGGTTTAATCATACATTTATCTATTTGAACTATGTCTGCCAAAGTTACTTGTGAGATTTCGGCCGAATCTCTTTCTTCTTTTTCGTTTATATCAAGAAAGATTTTCCTATATTCGTTTGACTCAATGTCTCAGCATTGCCTTCGCTATCAATACCTAACAAATTACTATCTATAGAAACAAAAGCCTCTTCAAAGGATTTCATTACCCTCTTGGCTTGCAGTTTACCTTCTGATATATTGTGCTCCCATTCTTTCAATAAAATATTTCCTCTGGTCTTCTCCGAAATGGAAAACCTAGGAGTACTTCCCGATTCCCTGTTGTTTGTAGCTATCATAGCCTCTTGAAAAGCGACCCGAACTGCTCCAGCTTCTCTTTCTTTGACAGATAAATTTTCCAATACTTGATCAACGAGTAAGCAGTTGTCCCGAATTACCTCTACCTTGGTGAGTAAACTTCGTTGGGCTACAAAAACCTTGCTCCGAATCTCCATCACCTGGGACTGGAACATCCCGATATTTATAACTTTACTTTCGACGATTTCCACTCTAGCTTGTAGCTGTTCAATTAAGTCTTTTTGCTAGCCCACTTGTATTTGACCGTTCTCAACCACTAGCTTTGCTTGTTTGAGCTTAGTTTTAAACAGCTATATCTCCCTCTTATCGGCCAACCTTGCTTGTTCTATTCCTGCGCTCTCCTGGTCCTTGGCAGCCTCCTCTGCTGTGGCTAGTCTATCTTCTAAGGTTTTGATGAGGCGATTTTTTCGCTTCAGTTGATTTTTCAAAACCCCGACTGAAAATTGGTTTGTTGTAGCATATGCCCCTAATGTCCCGACTATTTCTGTAGCAAACTCTTCTTTATTCTTGTCTTTTCCATCGATCAACACTTTGTACTTCTTGGTTGTTGATCCCCCTTCCTGATAGAATTCTCTTTTTACCACAGCCTTTCTCTTCTTATCGAAAAATAACTCATTTGGAGGGAGCTCTTCCATCCTTATAGGTCTCAATTCTTCATTCAAAATCCACCCTGCGTCTATGTTTCCCTAGGTTGACTGCAAGGGAGTAATGGATGTGATGGGATCTCTGATTTGCTTAGCTATTTGTCCTAGAGTAGTAACTAGAGTTTTCTTTTTTGGTGGCTCAGGAGTCTTTATCTCCGTTTGCAGACTCCTAGTTTTCTCTTCCCCGTCCTGGTGTTTTTCTTGGCTGGGTGTTGCATCTTTGGAGCCTTCGGATTCTTTTTGTTTCACCTTTTTTGTACCTGGATTCTCACCCTGCAATACTGCGAGAAGACAACTGCGTCGATGTTCTTGGAATTTTAGAACATCGGCCCTCTCTTCGGGTGCTAGGGCTTGTACCCGAGCCAAAATCTCGGCATAAGATCTTGCACCTCAGAAAATGTCATCCGAGGGCGAATTCTCATGTTCGAACCTTTTGAGTCCGCAACTGGCCAAGTGATTACTTATAACCCTTTGCGGATCATGCTTCTTGAATTCAATATGAACCAATTTTAGGTCTTCCAGGGCTACTGCCTCAGCTTTAGCATGCCCGAAATCTAACAAAGACTATGAATTTAAATGAACAGGAAAAGGTGGCCATAGCTTTTTTGAATATCCCTTAAGCTCCTTGCTTATGCCACCGATTATGGTTTGCCTAGCAACCTCACGACAAGCCAGCTTGTTGGGTATGAATAATGGTAATGCATGCGGGGGAACAGAAGCCCCGAAAACTCTGAGATATGAGAATTCTGATTCTACATACCAGTCAGCTATATTGCTCAGATTCATCGCTATACTGTCTGAGATCTTGGGTGACGGGTGGCCGAAAATAGCGACATGCAGCGGTACCATTACCCAGTTAAAGATTTCATACACAAAATCTGCTGCTTTGTTTTCCCACAGTTTTGAATGATAGACGTGGATGGGCTCGGCCTCCGATGGAGTCCAACTCCAGCTCATTAAGGGAAAGGGCATTAGAAAACACACGGTGTCCATAATGTATGCAGACATAAAAAATGAAGCAATCTTTCCGCTCTCCCTCCCGATACTCTGTAACTCGATTGGTCAAGCTATCAAACAACATTTTAGCCCAGTCGAAGGAACAGCCTTCATCGACTGAATGTATTAGAGGCACCCACTGAAGAAAGAAATGTGTGGTGTCCTCTCTCCCGTATAATCTGCAGGTCATCATAGCTACATATTTGAATTGTGGTTCCAAGGAAGCTATTGAATATATACCATTACTGTCTGCCCTGAACTTCGTAGGGTGTGAAACCCAATCTCTGATTAAACTAGACATAGTCTTGTCATATTGCACACATTCCTTCTGTTTGAAGTTCTCCAAGAATTCAGCATCGTATGTAAGGTCCGACACGGTAGGCAACTTGTACATAGCCTGCAGTTGTTCGGGTCTGAAAGTCCCAATAGTGACTTTATGTTCATTGATGATGGTTCTGGTTGGTATGTCCACCTGGTCTAATGTCCACCAGACCATATCATAGTAAGGGAGAAGTCATGGCCTGGCCGATACTTTATGCATTCCAGATTTGACAACGATCTTATATTTGGTGGTCAGGTCATCTTTTTCATTGTCACTGGAATCATCAGAATAATCCACCAATTCGGACTGTACAACGTTATAAACAAACGACCAGGTCTTGACAGAGTCGACACTTCGAGGTGAAGTATCAGCGACGTTGTCTAATCCTTGTCCCGAAACCTCAACATTGGCTTTAGACGCTTTTCATGGGGCCATGGCGGGGGATCCTGCTTTAGCTCTTCTGCGATAAAAATATGTATACATACAGAAATTAGTTCGCTGAGAAAAGTTTTCTCTGCGTAATATATAAATGAATTTGTGATAACAAATAACATCTCTATATATTCAACCATTTAAAACTCGGTACTTTTCAAGAACAGAACGGTCAAATAATGCTTAAATATAAATATAGCAATAAAAACACAATCCTTACTTGTCGATTCGCCTTGTTTCTAATTAATGCCATAAATTTTGGCAATTTGAAATGTCAGTTGGCGCAAGGAAAAATTAGGAATGCCTCGTAGACTGTGCATGCATCAAATCACGAGAAATATTGGCTTAGCTCAATTAATCAGGTTTTATCGATGTTAATTAATTTTTCGGTACTCGCTACATCGGGAATTTTCACTTTAACCCTTTGAACCTCTAAGACCCGAGACTGCGATTAGGCATTTAATTAACGTAATTATGATTAGGCATTTAATTAATTACGTGATTATTTATATCGCAACTTCGCGACCCGGAGCTTCGAAGGTATAGCTTCTGGGAAGTTCGTATGCCGTGTTGCGAAATCGTGAGATCGCAACTTCGCGACTCGGACCTTCGAAGGTATAGCTTATGGGAAGTTCATATGCCAAGTTGCGAAATCACGACATCGCGATGATATGTTTTAATTAAAAGGGGGGATAAAACCGGAATAAGTGTTTAATTAATTACGTTTCTATCTTTATCGCGACTCGGGGCTTCAACAGTATAGCTTTTAAAGGAAAATACGCTGAGTTGCAAATTTACGACAAAGTTTAACCGTGACTAAGATTTTTACCTTTATCATTAACGCGGGTTACTAAAACAAGAATTTCGTGGTTTCGGCTATCGGGGTTACGACAATAAGACTTTTGGAGTTAGTAAACGCCAAGACGTGAAACCACGATGATGCTTAACCGTAATTTAGAAAAAATGTACTCTCGCTACTGACCTCGGTAAAACTTTAAAGTGATTTCGCTGTTTCACTCTTCGTGACTTATGAACTATGTGATCTATAACATCCGACATACGAAATCCCGAGGTAACAAACGGGGAAAAATCATTTGAACGAAAAGTATAACTCACCTTGAGAGTATGATAATCGTTGTCGCTTGCGTGATGAGACTTCCGAGATTTCGAAAAAATAAAAGAAAATATGGAAACCAACTTTCGATTTTGAGCATTAAGAAATAAAAATCAAAACAAGCTAAAAAGCAAAGGCAGCTCCAACATAGGCTCCAGCTAGGGATCCCGTTTTCCTATAAGACGGGAAAAACGGTAGACCACGTATCGATATTGGGTAAATGGAGTCAATGGCTTTAATCCAGCGAAAAAGTTCCTGAGAACATGCTACTGAAGGGGAAAGGGATTTCGTTTTTTACCTTTGAAAAGCTTTTCAAAACTCATATACTTTTTAAACTTAGCTATAGTCCCTTTCACTACTTTCTTCTTCCGTCAGTGAATTCAGGTCTGCCTTGAGGCAATCCAAACAGTCCTAAGAGAACCAACAGATATTGTGGCTATCGGCTTGCATCAAAAGAAGAAAATTATATGTTTTTAATCAGGAAGCCATGTCTGAACTTGGGATGTGGATCAGGTTTTGAAAAGAATTGGTTACCAGAGTAGAGTGATATTCATGTATAATAGCCTTACAAATATTTCAGATATTGCTTCACTACCAGCGAGCCTGTTCAGTACCCCGGTGAAGTTATCTGGCCCTTTTTACTGAATTTCCTTTTACCACTTCAGAATATATTTATGCATTTAAATGCTGAGACGAGGGCAATCATTTCTGAATTTCCTTTCATCGTCTCTTGGACTAGATGGGGGCAATCATTCCTGAATTTCTTTTCACCACCTCTCTTATAATTTGCTTTTTTGAGCACGAAGATGGGGGCAATCAGTTTGTATCAGGGCTGATATTTGTTTTTATATTTTGCATTATAGGTCTGTCAACTTACTTTGATTACTCGGTACCAACATTCCCTTAACCTTCACAACACCTTCGTTCATAGGGACAAAGGGGAAAATAACTTTTTTGGGGTGTTCTATTTGAGCAAGCCTCAATCCTCCGAAACTATTGAAAAACCTAGGAAAGTTAGGATCACTTTAAGCGTCACTTTGTTTAGCAAGGGACTGGGGAGTTGTGAAGACCCGCTTTTTTCCACAATATGCTTTGAAGCTCTCAAGGTTGAAACGTAATCTCTTCTCCCTATATATGCAAAAAACCGAAAGATGTTAACTTTTTAAAGGGTAAACCCGAAAACAGAAAAGGTTGACAGATAGAGATTTATGGACTGAAAAACAGAGGTCAAAAAATCAAAATTGACTCTTGAAAATCTTTTTCGGGGGCGCTTTACTTTGACAGACTGCTTTAATTTGAGTGACTTGTTTATTTCGTCTTATTCTTTCGTAAACGATTATACACAAAGACATTCTGTTATTTATTAGTTCATACGATGTTGTTGTCTGAATGAGGTTATCTCAGTTTTCTTTGATAGCCCTTCAGAACAAGTCTTTTAGAAAATCTCACCTTTACCTTATCGTTTCATTTTCTTTGCAAAATATCAAAAATCTTTGGTATCACCTGTTTAAGCCAATTTATTTCTGACACCCAACTTTCGGTTTACTTCTCTTGCTTGTTTTGTTTGCAGCTGGAATCCTGTAAAAGGCAAATACGAAGGTTATCGAGGCAATCTGAAAGGTGTCGAAAATTCACGAAAGAAAATCAGAATAACAAAGCGAAATGAAAAATATATATACA
>ML811326.1:74198-100662 GCA_009831015.1 Picea engelmannii
ACCAGTTGAGAGGGGCGTTCAGGATTTCACCATCTAGATTTTCCAGTAGGAAAGAATTTTTTCCTTCGAGAGCCGAGACTCTGAATGGCCCATACCAGAGGTGATCGAAGTTACCATGTTTCATTGCTTCTTCCCTCCTTGCATCCCACCTTAATACTAAATCACCTAGGAGGAAATCTCTGTCCTTCGCCCTACGGTCGAATAATGCCTTCATTTCGTCTTGATACTTCTACAACCTTTCATCCATTTCGACCCTATGTCGTTGAACCTCAATTAGCTTATTTATCCTCTTGGTGACGTGATTTGGTTCTTCTTTCTGATCTTACCACAATTTCATCACAAGGAGTGCTAAATTTATAGGTAACACTGCATCTGTCCCATATAACATCTGAAAAGGAGACATGCCGATAGACTTTTTGGTGCCTATGCGATTTGCCCACAAAGCGTACTTTAAATGTACATGCCAAGACTTTTTGTTTTCATCCAACACTTTCTTAATTATATTGATCAGGCTCTTGTTAGACGACTCGACCAATCCATTTCCTTGGGGGTAGTACGTTGTAGAATGGCCAAGAATGATATTATACTTTTGGCAGAGGTTGATCTTAGCCATAGATTTGAAAGCATGGGCATTATCTGTGACTATCTTTCGGGGGCAGCCAAATCTTGACAAGATATTGTCTTCTAAGAAATCTATTACCACCGAGTCAGTTGCCCTTTTAGTTGGAATAGCTTCCACCCATTTGGTAAAGTAGTCTGTGGCAGTTAAGATCCACTTGTGTTGGGCGCTAGAATGTGGATTAATCTCTCCTATAAAATCTAACCCCCATTGTTGTAAAGGGGCTTCAGTTTTGACCGGGACTAAAGATAGCGCCGAGAGTTTCTGTTTACCTACACATAGCTGACAAGGGATACAGGCTCAGACCTTGGCGTTAACGTCTGAAAAGAGTTTTGGCCAGTAATACCCAGCCCTTAGAATTTTGTAAGCTGTGGCCCTCCAAGCGTGATGTCCTCCACAAACTCCTTTGTGAAATTCACTTATAACCCTTTCTGTTTCCGACTCGACTAAGCAAACTAACAAGAAACCGAGCGGGTCTTTCCAATATAGTTGATTTTCGGTGATACAATACTTAACCACATGAAGCTTTAAAGTCCTGGATTTTGATGGTGATAATTCACTCGGGCATTTTAGAGTCAGCAGGTAGGATACTATGTTTCTGTACCATTCCGATGATACAAACTTCTCCTCAATCTTAATTGCACTTGTTGGTTCATCAAGCTCGTTTGCGTTCCTATTTTCCTCATACCCCTGTAGGCAGTTTATATCCAGAGGTTTGAGATTTGATTCAGCCAAAAGTTTGGCCAGGCCTTGAACTTTTATCAATTTAGTAGGCTTGATTTCCAGGTCAAATTCTTGAATCTTGGCCAGCCATCGTCCTCTTTTCCCATCACTGTCTGGTTGTACCAAAATATCTTTCACAGAACTGGTCGGTACGTAGGCAATGATCTTGAAGTGTAATACATATGTTCTAAATTCCTTCAGTGCTTTTACCATGGTGTACGCTTGCTTTTCTATTATATCATATTTAAGTTCTGCATCTCTGAGGATCTTGCTGAAAAAGGTGATTGGCTGTTCAAAACCCTCTTCGTTCTTTTGGAGGAGCATCGCAACAATCGTGTGTTCGGAGGCAAATGAGAAAATAAGAAAGTCTTTCAGATAATCGGGACTTGCCAATACAGAAGCCTCGGCTATGACTTTCTTAATGAGTGTGAACAACACTTTGGCCTCTGTTGTCCACTTTACTTCGCTGTTCTTTTTCAGCATATCTGTGATCAATTTTACAATTTCAGTGAAATTTGGGATAAATCTTCGTAAAAAAATTATTTTTCCTAAGAAAGATTGAATTTCTTTTACATTTCTAGGAATGTTTATAGTATCTATCGCTTCAACCCTCTTAGGATCAATCTTAATTCCATCCTTAGATACAACATGACCCAATAATTTACCCTCTTGCATGGCGAAGTGTGATTTCTTGGGGTTTAAGGACAGACCAAACCTGCAGCATTTTTCGAATGTTTGTTTAAGATGTACCAGATGCTCTTCGTCGGATTTGGAAAAAACCGTTAAATCATCAAGATAGATGACTACGAACTTATCCCTCTCTCTAATGAAAACGATGTCCATAGCGCGTTGGAACGTGGCTCCTGCATTCATCAAACCGAAAGGCATTTTATCATACATGAACGTACCCCAAGGAGTAGTAAAAGCTATTTTTTCTTCATCTTGTTCATTCATGGAAATTTGATTATATCCAGAGAAACCGTCAATCATAGACATTCTATTCGCCCCAACTACCCTTTCTATCACATGATCCATTTTAGGCAGTGGATAGTTGTCTTTATGAGAGGACTTATTTAAATTTCTGAAATTAACGCACAGTCTAATTTCTCCACTCTTTTTTCTGACCAGGACCAGATTTGCCACCCAGTCAGAATATCTCAGAGGTACTATAATTTTTGCCTCCAAAAGCTTCTTCACTTCTCTCTCGACCACAGGCAATAAAATGGGGTTGATCTACCTAAGCTTTTGTCTAAAAGGTTTGACCCCAGGCTTTAAAGGTATCTTGTGATCGATCATGGCAGTGTCGTAGGTTTTTAACTCGTCGTAAGACCAGGCGAAAACGTCTTTAAATTGTCTGAGTAGGTCCTTATACTTGTCTTTTATTTCAGGGGGGGAGGGGTTTAAATATTTTAACCATTCTGGATTCCTCTTTGGTTCCTATGTCACAGTCCTCAACCTCTTTTGGTTGGGGTTGTAAGGTGGATATTACAGGTATGTCGTTTTGATCAAACAGTCTTTCCAGAGGGATCAGTCCCTTCGGAATCTGGTTATTCTTTAGGACCAGCATACGATGATTTGTGATTTTGTCTTGGAAAGGTTGAGGGTCCTCCCCTTCTTGCATGATCCATATTTGGTCATTCTGATTTTCTTAATCTGCGTGAGTTTTAGAAAATTCACCTACTGCTTCAAGAAACTTCTTAATTTGTTCATCATCCTCAAAAACCTGTCAGGGCTAGATATTATCTGGTATAGATGGTTTGTGTCTTATCTCTATGTGATACTTCAATTTAAGGGTTGTAGGAGGAGTGAAAGTCGAAGCTGCTTTAGCTAATGCATCATCATGTAAGTTTTTTTGTGCGTGGGATGAAGTGGACATTTACAGAAGAGAAAAAGCTTTCCATCAGATCCCAGGCACAATTCATGTATGATCTTAATCTGGGATGCTTGGCTTGGTATTGTCGATTTATTTGTTTGACTATTAACTCTGCATCTCCGTATACCTCTAGGTTATTTATTTTTAGCTTCCTGGCAGCCTCTAATCCTAAGACCAAGGCTTTGTATTCACATACGTTTTTAGTATAATCTATATCCCATTGCAGTCTGTAAGAAAAAGGAACAACGAACTTTTCTTCACGAGCCACAAAAAGCACTCATGCACCAGCCCCTTCGCAAGACGAGGCACCGTCAAAAAATATTTTCCAGATACTGGTGTTACACATATCCTCGGTCATGTATCCTGACTCTTCATGCTCTATATCATTTTCCTCTATGCAACCATCTAAACCGTCGTCAAAAGATAAGATACAATTTCCTAAATGTTGATCTGCAATGTAAATAGGGAAATTGTTTGGATTTTGAGGGTCGCTTATTGTATATGCTAACCTCATCTCCCTGTACAACCGCGTAAATTTCCCACCAAACACAGGAATTGTGGCGAACGTCATATCCAGTTGAAGATAACCCCCCAGCTTAGCTCCCCATGACCTAGACAACAGTAAGCCATACTTGGGGGGAATATCAGCAATAACCACATCCATCAAAATACTCTTAACTAACCTGTGCCAGGGTGACTACTAAATCCTTTATCATTCCCATACACTTAACCCTTCTCGAGTCAAAAGAGTAAAGATCTTTGTATGGTCTGGTGATCTGGAGACCCAATTTTTCCATAATAATTTTAGGGGTCACGTTATGGGAGGCTCCGAAGTCTAGCATGCAATTATGTAGCAGTTGATCGTATACATTTAAGGTGATATGAAAGGGAGCAACAGTGTCTTTGGCCCCTTCAAAATGTGGACCAAAAGTGATGTTGGGTTTATCATCTTCCAGGTTTAAAATGTCAGATTGGCTTTCTAGCTCTGAGAAACCTATCACTTTGGTAATTTGCTTTCGATAAACTGGGTTTTTCGCTAATTCCACCAAAGGAATTGGTATCTTAATTTGATTTATCTGGTTTTCGAAACTGAAAACTCCGCTCACCTTGTCTGTTTCTCTAGTTGGGACTTCGGAATCCTTCCTTTTCGACTTATTTTCCTAGACCACTTTATTACTCATGATCTTGGTTGAAGGTGTAATTGTATTAGCTACTTCGGTTCCTTGTGTTTGGGTCTCAACTTTTCCTACTTCGGGTTCTTGTGTGTTTACTACTTTCGCTTTGCTATTAGGTAATAGGGTTTCTTCCGGAGTAGGCTCATAAGTTTGACCTCTCGGGAGAATTTTCTTAGGTTGAGTAGTTGAAATGGGCTTACGCTTAGATCTCAAGTTATACTTAGGTTGGGCCTCGACCATTATCATTTCGGTTTCTTCTTGAGAACTACAAAGGTCAGTATGATCTCTTTCTTCACCCTTAACCGACGACTTTTGAGTGTTTACAGATTTTTCATAATATTCTCTAGTCAGATACGGTTGTGTGCAATCATCACTGAAGTTCGTGACATCATCATCTGAATCTCTGAAATCTTGGAGATCATTCGCTCCTATAAAATTTTCGTTCTTTAGGGGAGTTTGTATTTTTTGATCTTCATTTTTTATCTGTCTTTGCTGGTTTGGGGGGTTGGGGTTCCTCTTGAAATCCTTTTTGGCGGAAGAATCGACTTTGGCCTGTTCTAGCTCCATTCTGGATATTTTATTAGATAGTTCCTTAATTACCCTGGCCATATCGTCTACTTTGTCATCTGTGTTTCTATTAGACCCTGACGGCCCTGCTTGTTCTCTAAAGCATCTAGTTTCTCGATTTCTCGTTTCTACTTTAGCTTTTAACCTACTAGAAGCCATCATATTTTACTCAATTTCTACAGCGTCATCTTGCATTCGGTTTAGAGTAGCTCCCCTTCTTTCCCGTAAAAAAGGTGCAAAATCTGGTTCGAAAGCCCCCGCGAAAGTTACTTTGGCTGCGGGTTGGGATGGTTTAACCTCGGTAAGGATTTTGTTATACAACTTATTGAATCTTTGAATAAACTCCATAATTGTTTCTGAACTCTTTTTTCTTAAAGACCCAAACTCGGTTAAATAATATAGGTGGTCCTTTCTTTCACCCCATTGTCTAAGGAAAGCATCTTCCAAGGCGTCATAGGACAAGATAGATCCTGCGGGTAGACTCCAAAACCAATTTCGGACCTGACCTTCAAAGGTTTGGACGAGAAGCCTCGAATACACATCTTCATGTTCGAGACCTAGGATGTCTATGAATTGATCAAATAAATTTATGTGTTCGGCTATGGTCAGATCTCCTTCCTCGGTGAATTTTGGCAAATTTTTTATATAATTCTCGGAAAGGTCGTGCAAAGGAACGGGCAACACCAAGGGAGCATATCTTGTTGCCACTTTAGCAAACACTCTGGGAGGGGGGGTAGGCCCTTGGCCTCCAGCTCCTCCCCCAGGAGAACATCCACCTCCTCCTCCGATGACTGTTATCGTTATTAGTGGAAAGTTGTAAAGGGGGTTTTGGAAGATTAAAAGTGAATCTTTACTTTCTTCGTGGGGTGAAAAATCCGAGGATGGCTGGTAAGGGATGTGAGGGCTTGGCTCTTTGGACTTGCAAGAGATGTAGTCAGGGGAACCAACGGGTGTGGAAAATGGATGTGTGAAATACTGTTCGAGATTGGGTTAGGTCGTGAAATTTAAATGAAGGGTCGACGATATATCGACAGCAGATGAATTTTCTACAGGACTTTTTCCTTTGTGTATTACAGAGGTTATCAGACGAGTTTTGCTTCTAACTTCAGAGCAATTTGATGTTAGATCTTTAGTGTCGAAAAGAGGGCTGTGTGAAGTTGAAGGTTCAGAAGAACTCTTGGTCTTCAGTTGTGGGTATTTAGACTGATAGACTTCAGGGGTCGACTTAAGAGAGCCTCTAGCCTTTAAAATCTTCTCAAGATCGGTCGGGTGTGGTCTGTTTACCATCCGGGTTTTGCCTGGTATTCCTACGTCCAGATGCCAGCTTATTAATCGTGGAGTCACCAAGTGAAAGATTGGAAAGCCTTTAAAAGGTGTGCACTTTTTGTTCACTATCAAAGGGTGGCACTTCCAACGAAAAAAAAAAAATGTCATTTTCCCAGGGAAAAAGATTTCGTAGCTTCGGTCCCTAGCAACGGCACCAGAAAGATGTTGTTCCAGAGTTTGTACTTAAGGCTTAGAAGTACAGTGTTTAGGCATCCGAAAGTGAATAAGGGGTAGAGAAGGAAAAAATGTCAACCTTCGGTAAGGGAAACTAGGGTTGATTTCTGAGTTGGGGTTGTCTAGCTTCCAACTGTTTCTGGATGTTTATATCCCTTTCAATCGTTGCCCATGAACGTTCGAGTTCAACCCAGGTAGTGGTTGTTTTAAGAATAGTATCAAAAATATTTAAGGCAACATGTGTTTGATCTGATAGTCCGGGTTCAATATTAGGTTGTCTTGTTACAGGGAGAGTCATAGAGGAACAAAATAATAAGAAAATCTCGGGGGAAATTTAGGTGATGTCTCAATTTCGGTCGTATAAAGGAGAGTTTACAGTTCCATGAGTGAAAATAGGGTGCAAACCAAAGGCCCTTTCCCGTCACTGAGTTATATTTTAATAAAGATGTATAATGTGGGAGAAAACATTAAGTTGTCTATCATGTAAGGCTCCTATCAAGGGAGAATCTCACTTATAAACAGAAGAAGAAAAAGGTAAAGAAATAACCCGATGAAGCATAATATATATATAGAATTCTAAAGTGTTGACTGGTCTTACACCTGTTGATAGCTGGTACAGAGGAAAAACAGTAAACAATATAGAAAACCAGAATTCATTCACTATAGTAGAGGTTGTACTAAATTATAGCAAAGCATTCATCAGATACAAATATGAAATGAAATAAAATATGAGATACAAGGAAACAAACTCATAACACAGTCGTGACGGAATTGAGAATCTTCGGATTTGCTTTATATTAACTCTCAAGATAGAAAACCTCTATTACAATCGACACAAAAAGGTCCAACCCTTCTTTCTTTCTTTCTATGGTATATTTATACAGTTTTACATACGATGGAATCCCAATTGTTACAAGATTTTCAGTTACGATAAGAAGGAGAACAATTGTTCCATTTCTTCATCTGTGTCTTTATTTGGTACCAGAAGCTTGTCCTTTTGCATGCTCGGTGCAAGTGACACATCTTTCCACCAACCAAGATATCAGCCTTGACGGTTTCGCTTGACAGTTGTCCTCAAAAGAGTAACAATCTCGGGCTAATTGCAGTAACCTTTCTTCCATCTGTCGGTCTATGATGTCAATAGCGCATAATTGCACACTTGGTTTAATCATACATTTAACTATTTGAACTATGTCTGCCATAGTTACTTGTGAGATTTCGGCCGAATCTCTTTCTTCTTTTTCGTTTATATCAAGAGAGATTTTTGCTACATTCATTTGACTCAATGTCTCAGCATTATCTTCGCTATCAATACCTAACAAATTACTATCTATAGAACCAAAATCCTCTTCAAAGGATTTCGTTACCCTCTTGGCTTGCAGTTTACCTTCTGATATACTATGCTCCCATTCTTTCAATAAAATATTTCCTCTGGTCTACTTTGAAATGGAAAACCTAGGAGTACTTCATGATTCCTTGTTGTTTGTAGCTATCACAGCCTCTTAAAAAGCGACCCGAGCTGCTCCAGCTTCTCTTTCTCTGATAGATAAATTTTCCAATACTTGATCAACGAGTAAGCAGTTGTCTCGAATTACCTCTACCTTAGAGAGTAAACTTCGTTGGGCTGTAGAAAACCTGCTCCGAATCTCCATCGCCTGGGACTGGAACATCCCGATATTTATAACTTTACTTTCGGCGATTTCCACTCTAGCCTGTAGCTGTTCAATTAAGTCTTTTTGTTGGCTTGCTTGTATCCGACCGTTCTGAACCACCAGCTCTGCTTGTTCAAGCTTAGTTTTGAGAAGCTCTATCTCCCTTTTATCGGCTAGCCTTGCTTGTTCTATTCCTGTGCTCGCCTGGTCGTTGGCAGCCTCCTCTGTTATGGCTAGTCTAGCTTCTAAGGTTTTGATGAGGCGATTTTTTTGCTTCAGCTAATTTTTCAAAACCCCGACTGAAAATTGGTTTGTTGTAGCATATGCCCCTAATGTCCTAGCTATTTCTGTAGCAAACTCTTCTTTCTTCTTGTCTTTCCCATCGGTCAACACTTCATACTTCTTGGATGTTGATCCCCCTTCCTAGTAGAATTCTGTTTTTACCATAACCTTTCTCTTCTTATCGAAAAAGAACTCATTTGAAGGGAGCTCTTCCATCCTTATAGATCTCAATTCTTCATTCAAAATCCACCCTGCATCTATGTTTCCCTGAGTTGACTGCAAGGGAGTAATGGATGCGATGGGATCTCTGATTTGCTTAGTTGGCTATCCTGGAGTAGTAACTAGAGTTTGCTTTTTCGACAGCTCGGGAGTCTTTATCTCTATTTTCGGACTCCTAGTTTGCTCTTCCCCATCCTGGTGTTTTTCTTGGCTGGGTGTTGCATCTTTTGAGCCTTTGGCTTCTTTTTGTTTCACCTCTATTGTACCTAGATTCTCACCCCACAATACTGCGGGAAGACAACTGTGTCGATGTTCTTGGAATTTTAGAACATCGGCCCTCTCTTCGGGTGCCAGGGCTTGTATCTGAGCCAAAATCTCAGCATAAGATCTTGCACCTCAGAAAATGTCATCCGAGGGTGAATTCTCTTGTTCGAACCTTTTGAGTCCACAACTGGCCAAGTGATTACTTACGACCCTTTGCGGATCGTGCTTCTTGAATTCAATATGAACCAATTTTAGGTCTTCCAGGGTTGTTGCCTCAACTTTAGCATGCCTGAAATCTAACAAAGAATATGAATTTAAATGAACAGGAAAAGGTGGCCATAGATTTTTTTAATATCCCTTAAGCTCCTTTCTTATGCCACCGATTACGGTTTGCCTAGCAACCTCACGACAAGCCAGCTTGTCGGGTGTGAATAATGGTAATGCATGCGGGGGAACAGAAGCCTCGAAAACTCTGAGATATGAGAATTCCGCTTCTACATACCAATCGACTATATTGCTCAGATTCATCGCTATACTATCTGAGATCCTGAGTGGTGGGTGGCCGAAAATAGCAACATGCAGCGGTACCATTACCCAGTTAAAGATTTCATACACAAAATCTGTCGCTTTGTTTTCCCACGGTTTTGAATGATAGACTGGATGGGCTCGGCCTCTGATGGATTCCAACTCCAGCTCATTAAGGGAAATGGCGTTAGAAAACACACGGCGTCCATAATGTACACGGACATAAAAAATGAAGCAATCTTTCTGCTCTTCCTTTGCGCCCGATACTCTGTAACTCGACTGGTCAAGCTATCAAACAACATTTTAGCCCAGTCGAAGGAACAACCTTCGGTGACTGAATGTATTAGAGGCACCCACTAAAGAAAGAAATGTGTGGTTTCCTCTCTCCCGTATAATCTGCAGGTCATCATAGCTACATATTTGAACTGTGGTTCCAAGGAAGCTATTGAATATATACCACTACTGTCTGCCCTGAACTTCGCAGGGTGTGAAACCCAATCTTTGATTAAATTGGACATAGTCTTGTCATTGTTATCACACAGTTTGTAGTTTAGGTCATAGGTTAAAGGATAAAGATCAAACTGGCGTAACAAGAACCTTCCCCACCCAATGTCACCACGATGGGGAGGTTTTTTTTGTTTAGGGAGGTTAGCCCAGGGGAGACATCCCTGGTAACCTAGGGTTTGAAGAGGCAGAAGATATAAGGTCAAGTTTTAGAGTTCCCTCCTCACAGGTTACCACCAATGTCAGACAGTCCGACTAATCAACCAATAAAAGAAGTGTATGCCCTATTGAAAACACCTGCCCAGAACAAGACAACAACAACACAATATATATANNNTATATTTGCAGGCTATAACTCAAAGGGTTAGTACTCCATGGACTATCTGATATTATTAATAAGAATTGTGTTGCAATAGATGTAAAATGAATTCAACGTTTTGTCAATTAGCTATGAAAGATCATCAATTCATCAATATCTAAGGAGATGACTAAGCCAACAATATGTCCAATCAACAATTTACTCAATAAATGCTTTAAATCATCATTAATTGCCTATATCCAACTTTTGTTGCGTCAAGATGAAATATCCAACTGTGACATCAACCCTAAATAGGTTAGTTTGTTAGTTAGGGTTTGAAAATTTAAAGTTTTGAAAGTAGTTTTGTACACTAAAACTTCAACGTTGGAGATCAAGTATCAGTGCCTTAGGGTATATGGAGTCAGATAAGTAAAGGGCACAAGATTTTGGAAGGACGATGACTTAAAGAGTAGAAGGTAGGGTTCTATGGTGCTGCAAAGGCAGGGCCCTAGAATCAAAACCCTAGGGGAAAGAGGTTCACTCTGGTGTTGCTTAAGCAAGGCCTCGTGCTCTTTCCTCCTTCTCTAAATCAACTTGGCAAAACGGCTAGCCTAAAGAACAAGTCTAAGGGAGAAAGTGTTGTAAAGACAAGGCTTTCAAACCATAAAAGATGAAAACCCTAGGTGTAGATACCCTAGGCCTAGGACGTCACCTTCTTTCAATCTATAACTTCAACGCTAGCTCAAAGGGAAGAAGCAAGACAAGTGTAGCAAAGGCTAGGCTCTATCTCTTTTCTTCAGTGGCTGAAAATCTTTCTCTCCAAGGGGACATGTAACAATGACCTACTTGTGTGCTTGTTACCTAGGGTTTTAAATCAACAATATTATAAGTAAATGCAAGAAATTACACCTACAACCATTCATTTAAGAAGTTTTGCAAGAAAATTTACTTACATATCATGAAGAAAAGCATAAGCAAACCCTAGTTGTAAACCTTCCTTGAAAGAAATGCCAAAAAAATCCTTCCAATAGCAAGTGCACCTCACTTATGCAGAAAATATACCCAAGAAGGGTGCAAAAATCAAACCTTACAAGTGTGAGTGAATTCTCTTATGTTAAAATGAGGGAAAACATCCTCAATTTATATCATCCAATGACCTTCAATTAAAAATTAGGTCATTAAAACAACCGACAAGGCTAATAACTAAAAATCATACTGTTTTACATTAAACTGCCTAAAAAAAACCCTAAATGAGCAGTAAGAAAAACGTCTAGCCTCTTTGAGGGAGACGTTAGCCCTTTTTGGGGCAAATTTCAGCTCTAGAAGACAAACGTTGGCCCTCTCTGGGCCTCCAAACTCTGCCACACGTGCCAAACTACCCTGTAAAGCTGCTAAGCGTTGGAGGTGACGTCAAGGATCTCTGGAGGACGTCCTGGGTCAACAGAGGGACTCGTTCCACATGCAGCGGGTCAACCCCCCTAGGGCTAGGCTCAGCTAAGGCGTCTTGGATGAAAATGTCCTTCTTCTTCTCTCGTGCAAAGGCTCGACCAATCACTGTCCTTTCACTGCCCCTGATGAGGTCCCAACAACCATCTGATGGGCTCTTCAGCCCCATGGAGGTCTGAACTAATCATCTCCCCATGTGTACCGGTCCACTTGGTACCTGTCCATCGGGCATGGTCCTGTACATCAAAAACTTTGCCCTCCATCGGCTCATCATTCCTCAGGATCATAGCAATATCAATCATATTTCATCATTAATTTTATCAAATGCATGCATAAAACCCCTAGCATATCATCTAATAGCTCAAAGACATTACAATGACCTGCTATACAAGGCTAAAGAAAAAGACAAAGTGCCCTATTGGGCCAGGATCCATAAGAAAAGGAAAGTTCCCAAAGGATATCATCCAAGCCATGTAATATGAGGTGGTGTGGTCTAAGGATGTCCAGACATAGTGAAAGACAGGGGTGGATATTATCCGTGGATGCCTTTGTAGGAGGCGAGTTGTACCTGTTATGGATGCAATTCTTTCCAAGCCCTTTATTGCCTTTATTCTTTCTTTTCTTTATTGCTTTTTCTTTCTTTTTATTTCAAGGTCTAACTAGAGGACACTGCCTTGGAGTGGTGATCAGAGCTGACAGTGTTACCCACGAGTACTTTCACAGAGAGGATAAGGCTGGCTCATGATGAGACCCCCTTTCCCTTGGCCATGCAACCAAAGGTCACTGCCCTGGCGTGGTAACCAAATAATGGCAATGTCATGCTGCTAGGTACCTATGAACATAATGGGTTGGCTCATGATGAGACCCCCCATCCTCTTGGTTATGTCTTGTTTTATTGTTATTTTTTTTTAGGTCCCTCTTGTTTCTTAGTGAGAGGCTTTTTATTTCCTTCTCGGGGATCCCTGGGCGAGGCATTTCTAGGTTTTATTCTTATGGCCTTTATCTCTTACCAGCTACTTTTACCCCTTGGGCCTTTAGCCCCTTCTTCCCACAGGATAAAGTGTAACCCCACAAATAGGTCATCCTAATATCCGGACTAGGGGAATGGGATATATGAATGGGAGATAAGATGTAAAAGTGATATAATATGATGAGAGAAGATGATGGCTCTTCAAAATCCCCCCTGGTGGCTAACCAAAACCTATGGGTACAAGCTTGCTAGGGTACCCCATCAATCTCCCCAACCATGCTCAAGTGGGTTAGTGCAAGATCCAAGCAGTCGTCAGAAATGAAAGGAATCTGATGCATATATCTGAAAGTTATAATGATCAAATATGACACATACCGTGATACCTTGACCAATAACCTCATGGAGCAAGAGTCTTCTCTGATACAAGTCCACGTCGAAGGTGATGGATGTTGTTGCTGCTGATAGGACAAGTTTGATGAAGAAGAACAAAGATGGGCCCTCCAGGGCCATGCTCAAGTCAATCCTACTCTCGGTACTCCATGACTAGGACCTGTGGGCCTCGACACATGATCTCCTATTTATCCCTAGAAATCGGGGATAACAGTCATACTGCACACATTCCTTCTGTTTGAATTTCTCCAAGAATTCAACATCGTATGTAAGGTCCGACACGGTAGGCAACTTGTACATAGCCTGCAGTTGTTAGGGTCTGAAAGTTCCAATAGTGACCTTTTGTTCATTGATGATGGTTCTAGTTGGTATGTCCACATGGTCTAATGCCCACCGGACCATATCATAGTAAGAGAGTAGTCGTGGCCTGGCTGCTACTTTATGCATTCCAGATTGGACAATGATCTTATATTTGGTGGTCAAGTCATCTTTTTCATTGTCACTGGAATCATCAGAATAATCCACCAATTCGGACTGTAGAACATCAGAAACAAGCGACCAGGTATTGACAGAGTCGACACTTCGAGGTGAAATATCAGTGACGTTGTCTGATCCTTGTCCCGAAACCTCAACGTTGGCTTTAGACGCTTTTCGCGGGGCCATGGCGGGGGATCCTGCTTTAGCTCTTCTGCAATAAAAATATGTATACATACAAAAATTAGTTCGCTGAGAAAAGTTTGCTCTGCATAATATAGAAATGAATTTGCAATAACAAATAACAACTCTATATATTCAACCATTTAAAACTCGGTACTTTTCAAGAACAGAACGGTCAAATCATGCTTAAATATAAATTAAGCAATAAAAATGCAATCCTTACTTGTCGATTCGCCTTGTTTCTAATTAATGCCATAAATTTTGGCAGTTCGAAATGTCAGTTGGCGCAAGGAAAAATTAGGACTGCCTCGTAGACTGTGCATGCATCAAATCACGAGAAATACTGGCTTAGCTCAATTAATCAAGTTTTATCGACGTTAATTAATCTTTCAGTACTCGCTACATCGGGAGTTTTCACTTTAACCCTTTGAACCTCTAAGCCCCGAGACTGCGATGATTATCTTTAGTTAATAAAAAACATAATTATGATTAGGCGTAATTAATTACGTGATTATTTATATCGTAACTTCACGACCCGGAGCTTCGAAGCTATAGCTTCTGGGAAGTTCGTATGCCGAGTTGCGAAATCGTGAGATCGCGACTTCGCGACTCGGAGCTTCGAAGGTATAGCTTCTGGGAAGTTCGTATGTTGAGTTGTGAAATCGCGACATCGCGATGATATGTTTTAATTAAAATGGGGGATAAAACCGGATTAAGTGTTTAATTAATTACGTTTCTATCTTTATCGCGACTTCGCGACTCGGGGCTTCGACAGTATAGCTTTTAAAGGAAAATATGTCGAGTTGCGAATTTCCGACAGAGTTTAACCGCGACTAAGCTTTTTACCTTTAACATTAAAGCGGGTTACTAAAACAAGAATTTCGTGGTTTCGGCTATCAGGGTTATGACAGTAAGACTTTTGGAGTTAGTAAACGCCAAGACGTGAAACCCCGATGATGTTTAACTGTAATTTAGAAAAAAATTACTCTCGCTACTAACCTGGGTAAAACTTTAAAGCGATTTCGCCGTTTCGCTCTTCGTGACTTGTGAACTATGTGATCTATAACATCCGACATACAAAATCCCGAGGTAACAAAAGGGAAAAAATCATTTGAACGAAAAGTATAACTCACCTTGAGAGTATGATAATCATCGCCACTCTCGTGATGAGACTTCCGAGATTTCTAAAAAATAAAAGAAAATATGGAAACCAACTTTCGATTTCGAGCATTAAGAAATAAAAATCAAAACAGGCTAAAAAGCAAAGGCGACTCCAACATAGGCTCCAGCTAGGGATCCTGTTTTCCTGTAAGACGGGAAGAACAGTAGACCATGTGCCGATATTGGGTAAATGGAGTCAATGGCTTTAATCCAGCGAAACAGTTCCTGAGAACATGCTATCGAAGGGGAAAGGGATTTTGTTTTTTACCTTTGAAAAGATTTTCAAAACTCATATACTTTTTAAACTTAGTTGTAGTCCCTTTCATGACTTTCTTCTTCTGCCACTGAATTCAAGTCTGCCTTGAGGCAATCAAAACAATCCTAAGAGAACCAACAGATCTTGTGGCTATCGGCTTGCATCAAAAGAAGAAAATTATACGTTTTTAATCAGGAAGCCCTGTTTGAACTTGGGATGCGGATCAGGTTTTGAAAAGAATTAGTTACCATAGTAGAGTGATATTCATGTATAACAACCTTACAGATATCTCAGATATTGCTTCACTGCCAGCGAGCCTGTTCAGTACCCCGGTGAAGTTATTTGGCCCTTTTTACCGAATTTCCTTTCACCACTTCGGAATATATTTATGCATTTAAATGCTGAGACGAGAGCAATCATTTCTGAATTTCCTTTCATCATCTCTTGGACTAGATGGGGGCAATCATTCCTGAATTTCCTTTCACCACCTGTCTTATAATTTACATTTTTGAGCATGAAGACGGGGGCAATCAGTTTGTATAAGGGCTGATATCCGTGTAATATTTTGCAATATAGGTCTGTCAACTTACTTTGATTACTCGGTACCAACCTTGCTTTAACCTTCACAACACCTTCGTTCATAGGGAGAAAGGGGAAAATAATGTTTTTGGGGTGTTCTATTTGAGCAAGCCTCAATCCTCCGAAACTGTTGAAAAACCTAGGAAAGTCAGGATCACTTTAAGCATCACTTTGTTTAGCAAGGGACCGGGGATTTGTGAAGACCCGCTTTTTTCCACAATCTGCTTTGAAGCTCTTGAGGTTGAAACGTAATCTCTTCTCCCTATATATGAAAAAAACGGAAAGATGCTGACTTTTTAAAGATGAATATACAAATCTAAAATTANATATATATATATATATATATATATATATATATATATTTATTATTATTTTTTTTTATTTTTTTTGGGTGATTGTTTATGTCATATAATGGTTCAGATAACGCCTATGTTGTCCACTTTACTTCATTGTTCTTTTTCAACATATCTGTGATCAATTTTACAATTTCAACGAAATTTGGGATAAATCTTTGTAAAAAAATTATTTTTCCTAAGAAAGATTGAATTTCTTTTACATTTCTAGGAATGTTTATAGTATGTATCGCTTCAACCCTCTTAGGATCAATCTTAATTCCATCCATAGATACAACATGACCCAATAATTTACCCTCTTGCATGGCGAAGTGTGATTTCTTGGGGCGTAAGGACAGACCAAACCTACAGCATTTTTCGAATGTTTGTTTAAGATGTACCAGATGCTCTTCGTCGGATTTGGAGAAAACCGTTAAATCATCGAGATAGATGACTACGAACTTATCCCTCTCTCCGATGAAAGCGATGTCCATAGCACGTTGGAACGTGGCTCCTACATTCATCAAACCGAAAGGCATTTTATCATACATGAACGTACCCCAAGGAGTAGTAAAAGCTGTTTTTTCTTTATCTTGTTCATTCATGGCAATTTTATTATATCCAGAGAAACCATCAATCATAGACATTCTATTCGCCCCAACTACCCTTTCTAGCACATGATCCATTTTAGGCAGCGGATAGTTGTCCTTAAGAGAGGACTTATTTAAATTTCTCAAATCCATGCACAGTCTAATTTCTCCACTCTTTTTTTTGATCGGGACCAGATTTGCTACCCAGTCAGAATATCTCAGAGGTACTATAATTTTCGCCTCCAAAAGTTTCTTCACTTCTCTCTCGACCATAGGCAATAAAATGGGGTTGATCTGCCTAAGCTTTTGTCTAAAAGGTTTGACCCCAGGCTTTAAAGGTATCTTGTGATCGATCACGACAGTGCCGTAGGTTCTTACCTCGTTGTAAGACTAGGCGAAAACGTCTTTAAATTGTCTGAGTAGATCCTTATGCTTGTCTTTTATTTCGGGGGGGAGGAGTTTAGATATTTTAACCATCCTGGATTCCTCTTTGGTTCCTATGTCACAGTCCTCCGCCTCTTTTGGTTGGGGTTGTAAGGTGGATTTTACAGGTATGTCGTTTTGATCAAACAGTCTTTCCAGAGGGATCAATCCCTTCAGAATCTGGTTATTCTTTAAGACCAGCATACGATGATTTGCCATTTTGTCTTAGAAATCTTGAGGGTCCTCCCCTTCTTGAATGATCCATATCTGGTCATTCTGATTTTCTTGATCTACGTGAGTTTCATAAAATTCACCTACTACTTCAAGAAACTTCTTAATTTGTTCATCATCCTCAAAAACCTGCCAGTGCTGGATATTATCTGGTATAGATGGTCTGTGTCTTATCTCTATGTGATACTTCAATTTAAGGGTTGTAGGAGGAGTGAAAGTCGAAGTTGCTTTAGCTAATCCATCAGCATGTAAGTTTTCTGCACGTGGGATGAAGTGGACATTTACAGACGAGAAAAAGTTTTCCATCATATCCCATGCACAATTCCTGTATGATCTTAATCTGGGATGCTTGGCTTGGTATTGTCGATTTATTTTTTTGACTATTAACTCTGCATCTCCATATACCTCTAGGTTATTTATTTTTATCTTCCTGGCAGCCTCTAATCCTAAGACCAAGGCTTTGTATTCACATACGTTGTTAGTATAATCTATATCCCATTGCAGTCTGTAAGAAAAAGGAACAACAAACTTTTCTTCGGGAGCCACAAAAAGCACTCCTGCACCTGCCCCTTCGCAAGACGGGGCATCGTCAAAAAACATTTTCCAAATACCGGTGTTACACATATCCTCGGTCATGTATCCTAACTCTTCATGCTCTATATCGTTTTCCTCTATGCAACCATCTAAACCGTCGTCAAAAGATAAGATACAATTTCTTAAATCTTGATCTGCAATGTAAATAGGGAAATTGTTTGGATTTTGAGGGTCGCTTACTATATATGCTAACCTCGTCTCCCTATACAACTGAGTAAATTGCCCACCAAACACATGAATTGTGGCGAACGTCATATCCAGTTGAAGAGAACCCCCTAGCTTGGCTCCCCATGACCTAGACAATAGTAAGCCATACTTGGGGGAATATTAACAATAACCACATCTATCAAGATACTCTTAACTGGGACATGTGCCAGGGTGACTACTAAATCCTTTATTATTCCCATACACTTAACCCTTCTCGAGTCAAAAGAGTAAAGATCTCCTTAAGGTCTGGTGATCTGGAGACCCAATTTGTCCATAATAATTTTAGGCATCACGTTATGGGAGGCTCCGGAGTCTAGAATGCAATTATGTAGCAGTTGATCGTATACATTTAAGGTGATATAAAAGGGAGCAACAGTGTCTTTGGCCCCTTCAAAATGTGGACCAAAAGTGATGTTGGGTTTATCATCTTCCAGGTTTAAAACATCATATTGGCTTTTTAGCTCTAAGACACCTATCACTTTGGTAATCTGCTTTCGATAAATTGGGTTTTTCGCTAATTCTAACAGAGGAATTGGTATCTTGATTTTATTTATCTCATTTTCAAAACTGAAAACTCTGCTCACCTTGTCTGTTTCTCTAGTTGGGACTTCTGAATCCTTCCTTTCCGACTTATTTGCCTGGACCGCTTTATTACTCATGATCTTGGTTGAAGGTGTAATTGTATTAGCTGCTTCGGTTCCTTGTGTTTGGCTCTCAACTTTTCCCACTTCGGGTTCTTGTGTGTTTACTACTTTCGATTTGTTGTTAGGTAACAGGGTTTCTTCCAGAGTAGGCTCATAAGTTTGACCTCTCGGGAGAATTTCCTTAGGTTGAGTAGTTGAAATGGGCTTACTCTTAGATCTCAAGTTATACTTAGGTTGGACCTCGACCATTATCATTTTGGTTTCTTCTTGAGAGCTACAAAGGTCAGTATGATCTCTTTATTCACCCTTAACCGATGATTATTGAGTGTTTAGAGATTTTTCATAATCTTCTCTAGTCAGATACAGTTGTGTGCAGTCATCACCGAAGTTCATGACATCATCATCTAAATCTTCAAAATCTTCGAGATCATTCACTCCTATAAAATTTTCGTTCTTTAGGGGAGTTTGTATTTTTTGATCTTCGTTTTTTATCTATCTTTGTTGGTTTGGGTGGTTGGGGTTCCTCTTGAAATCCTTTTTGGTGGAAGAATCAGCTTTGGCCTATTCTAGCTCCATTCTGGATATTTTATTAGACAGTTCCTTAATTACCCTGGCCATATCGTCTACTTTGTCATCTGTGTATCTATTAGACCCTGACGACCCTGCTTGTTCTCTAAAGCGTTTAGTTTCTCGATTTCTCGTTTCTACTTTAGCTTTTAACTTACCAGAAGCCATCATATTTGACTCAATTTCTACAGCGTCATCTTCCATTCGGTTTAGAGTAGCTCCCCTTCTTTCTCGTAAAAGAAGTGCAAAATCTGGTTCGAAAGCCCCCACGAAAGTTACTTTGGCTGCGGGTTGGGACGGTTTAACCTCGGCAGGGATTTTGTTATACAGCTTATTGAATCTTTGAATAAATTCCATAACTGTTTCTGAACTCTTTTTTCTTAAAGACCCAAACTCGGTTAAATAATATAGGTGGTCCTTTCTTTCGCCCCATTGTCTAAGGAAAGCTTCTTTCAAGGCATCATAGGACAAGATAGATCCTGCGGGTAGACTCCGAAACCAAGTTCAGACCTGACCTTCGAAGGTTTGGAAGACAGGCCTCGAATACACATCTTCATGTTTGAGACCTAGGATTTATGGGAATTGATCAAAGATATTTATGTGTTCGTTTGCGGTTAGATCTCCTTCCCCAGTGAATTTTGGCAAATTTTTTATATAATTCTCGGGAAGGTCGTGCAGAGGAATGGGCAACACCAACAGAGCGTATCTTGTTGCCACTTTAGCNCCTAGGAGCACCTACACCTCCTCCTCCGACAACCCCTCCACCTCCTCCTCCGGCGGCTGCCATCGTTATTAGTGGAAAGTTGTAAAGGGGGTTTTGGAAGATTAAAAGTGAATCTTTTCTTTCTTCGCGGGGTGAAAAATCCGAGGATGACTGGTAAGGGATGTGAGGGCCTAGCTCTTTGGACTTGCAAGAGATGTAGTCAGGGAACCAACGAGTGTGGAAACTGGATGTGTGAAATATTCTTCAAGATTGGGTGAGGTCGTGAAATTTAACTGAAGGGTCGACGATATATCGACAGCAGATGAATTTTCTACAAGACTTTTTTCTTTGTGTACTACAGAGGTTATCGGACGGGTTTCGCTTCTAACTTTAGAGCAGTTTGACGTTAGATCTTTAGTGTGAAAAAGAGGGCTGCGTGAAGTTGAAGGTTCAAAAGAACTCTTGGTCTTCGGTTGTGGGTATTTAGACTGATAGACTGCAGGGGTCGACTTAAGAGAGCCTCTAGTGTTTAAAATCTTCTCAGGATCGGTCACGGGTGTGGTCTGTTTACCATCTGGGTTTTGCCTGGTATTCCTTCATCTGGATACCATCTTCTTATTCGTGGAGTCGCCAAGTGAAATATTGGAAAGCCTTTAAAAGGTGTGCACTCTTTGTTCACTATCAAAAGGTGGCACTTTCAACGAAAAAAAATAAAATGTCGTTTTCCCAGGGAAAAAGATTTCGTAGCTTCGATCCCTGACAACGGCACCAGAAAGATGTTGTTCCAGAGTCTATACTTAAGACTTAGAAGTACAGTGTCTAGGCATCCGAAAGTGAGTAAGGGGTAGAGAAGGAAAAAACGTCAACCTTCGGTAAGGGAAACTAGGGTTGATTTCTGAGTTGGGGTTGTCTAGCTTCCAACTGTTCCTGGATGTTTATATCCCTTTCAATCGCTACCCATGAACATTCGAGTTCAACCGGGGTACTGGCTGTTTTAAGAATAGTATCAAAAATATTTAAAGCAATATGTGTTTGATCTGATAGTCCAGGTTTGATATTAGGCTATCTTGTTACAGGGATAGTCATAGATGAACAAAATAATAAGAAAATCTCAGGGGAAATTTAGGTGTTGTCTCAATTTCGGTCGTTTAAAGGAGAGTTTACAGTTCCAGGAGTGAAAATAGGGTGCAAACCAAAGGCCCTTTCCCATAACTGAGTTATATTTTAATAAAGATGTATGAGGTGGGAGAAAACATTAAGCTATCTATCATGTAAGGCTCCTATCAAGGGAGAATCTCACTTATAAACAGAAGAAGAAAAAGGTAAAGAAATAACCCGATGAAGCATAAAATATATATAGAATTCTAAAGTGTTGACTGGTCTTACACCTGCTGATAGCTAGTACAGAGGAAAAGCAGTAAACAATATAGAAAACCAGAATTCATTCACTATAGTAGAGGTTGTACTAAATTATAGCGAAGCATTCGTCAGATGCAAATATGAAATGAAATAAAATATGAGATACAAGGAAACAAACTCATAACATAGTCATGACGGAATTGAGAATCTTCGGATTTGCTTTATATTAACTCTCAAGATAGAAAACCTCTATTACAATCGACACAAAAATGTCCAGCCCTTCTTTCTTTCTTTCTATGGTATATTTATACAGTTTTACATAAGATGAAATCTCAATTGTTACAAGATTTTCAGTTACGATAAGAAGGAGAACAATCGTTCCATTTCTTCATCTCTGTCTTTATTTGGTACCAGAAGCTTGTCCTTTCGCATGCTCGGTGCAAGTGACACATCTTTACACCAGTCAAGATATCAACCTTGACGGTTCTGCTTGACAGTTGGCCTCAAAAGACTAACAATCTCGAGCTAATTGCGGTAACCTTTCTTCCATTTGTCGGTCTATGATGTCAATAGCGCATAATTGCACACTTGGTTTAATCATACATTTATCTATTTAAACTATGTCTGCCAAAGTTACTTGTGAGATTTCGGTCGAATCTCTTTCTTCTTTTTCGTTTATATCAAGAGAGATTTTCACTATATTCATTTGACTCAATGTCTCAGCATTGCCTTCGCTATCAATACCTAACAAATTACTATCTATAGAACCAAAAGCCTCTTCAAAGGATTTCATTACCCTCTTGGCTTGCAGTTTACCTTCTGATATACTGTGCTCCCATTCTTTCAATAAAATATTTCCTCTGGTCTGCTCTGAAATGTTAAACCTGGGAGTACTTCTCGATTCCCTCTTGTTTGTAGCTATCATAGCCTCTTGAAAAGCGACCCGAGCTGCTCCAGCTTCTCTTTCTCTGACAGATAAATTTTCCAATACTTGATCAACGAGTAAGTAGTTGTCCCGAATTACCTCTACCTTGGCGAGTAAACTTCGCTGGGCTGCAAAAACCCTGCTCCGAATCTCCATCGCCTGGGACTGGAACATCCCGATATTTATAACTTTACTTTTGGCGATTTCTACTATAGCCTGTAGCTGTTCAATTAAGTCTTTTTGTTGGCCCACTTGTATCTGACCGTTCTGATCCACCAGCTCTGCTTGTTCGAGCTTAGTTTTAAGGAGCTCTATCTCCCTTTTATCGGCCAGCCTTGCTTGTTCTATTCCTACGCTCGCCTGGTCCTTGGCAGCCTCCTCTACTGTGGCTAGTCTAGATTCTAAGGTTTTGATGAGGCAATTTTTTCACTTCAACTGATTTTTCAAAACCCGGACTGAAAATTGGTTTGTTGTAGCATATGCCCCTAATGTCCCGGCTATTTCTGTAGCAAAATCTTCTTTCTTCTTGTCTTTCCCATCGGTAAACACTTTGTACTTCTTAGCTGTTGATCCCCCTTCCTGATAGATTTCTCTTTTTACCACAACCTTTCTCTTCTTATCGAAAAAGAACTCATTTGGAGGGATCTCTTCCATCCTTATAGGTCTCAATTCTTCATTCAAAATCCACCCTGTGTCTATGTTTCTGTGATTTGACTGCAAGGGAGTAATGGATGCGATGGGATCTCCGATTTGCTTAGCTGGCTGTCCTGGAGTAGTAACTGGAGTTTGCTTTTTTGGTGGCTCGGGAGTCTTTATCTCTGTTTTCGGACTCCCAGTTTGCTCTTCCCCGTCCTGGTGTTTTTCTTAGCTGGGTGTCGCATATTTGGAGCCTTTGGCTTCTTTTTGTTTCACCTCTATTGTACCTGGATTCTCACCCCGCAATACTGCGGGAAGACAACTACGTTGATGTTCTTGGAATTTTAGAACATCGGCCCTCTCTTCAGGTGCCAGGGCTTGTATCTGAACCAAAATCTCGGCATAATATCTTGCACATCGAAAAATTTCATTCGAGGGCGAATTCTCGTGTTCGAACCTTTTGAGTCTTCAATTGGCCAAGTGATTACTTACGACCCTTTGCGGATCGTGCTTCTTGAATTCAATATGAACCAATTTTAGGTCTTCCAAGGTTGCCACCTCAGCTTTAGCATGCCCGAAATCTAACAAAGAATATGAATTTAAATGAATAGGAAAATGTGGCCATAGATTTTTTGAATATCCCTTAAGCTCCTTGCTTATGCCACCGATTACGGTTTGCCTAGCAACCTCACGGCAAGCCAGCTTGTCGGGTATGAATAATGGTAATTTATGTGGGGGAACAGAAGCCCCAAAAACTATGAGATATGAGAATTATGCTTCTACATACCAGTCGACTATATTGCTCAGATTCATTACTATATTGTCCGAGATCCTGGGTGGTGGGTGGCCGAAAATAGCGACATGTAGCGGTACCATTACCCAGTTAAAGATTTCATACACAAAATTTGTCGCTTTGTTTTCCCACAGTTTTGAATGATAGACATGGATGGGCTCGACCTCTGATGGAGTCCAACTCCAGCTCATTAAGGGAAAGGGCGCTAGAAAACACACAGCGTCCATAATGTACGCGGACATAAAAAATGAAGCAATCTTTCTGCTCTCCCTCTGCGCCCGATACTCTGTAACTCGACTGGTCAAGCTATTAGATAACATTTTAGCCCAGTCAAAGGAACAGCCTTCGGTGACTGAATGTATTAGAGGCACCCACTGAAGAAAGAAATGTGTGGGGTCCTCTCTCCCGTATAATTTGCAGGTCATCATAGCTACATATTTGAACTGTGGTTCCAAGGAAGTTATTGAATATATACCATTATTGTCTGCCCTGAACTTCGCAGGGTGTGAAACCCAATCTCTGATTAAACTAGACATAGTCTTGTCATATTGCACACATTCCTTCTGTTTGAAGTTCTCCAAGAATTCGACATCGTATGTAAGGTCCGACACGGTAGGCAACTTGTACATAGCCTGTAGTTGTTCGGGTCTGAAAGTCCCAATAGTGACTTTTTGTTCATTGATGACGGTTCAGGTTGGTATGTCCACATGGTCAAATTCCAACCGGACCATATCATAGTAAGGGAGAAGTCATGGCCTGGCCGCTACTTTATGCATTCCAGATTGAACAACGATCTTATATTTGGTGGTCAGGTCATCTTTTTCATTGTCACTGGAATCATTAGAATAATCCACCAATTCGGACTGTAGAACATTAGAAACAAACGACCAGGTCTTGACAGAGTCGACACTTCGAGGTGAAGTATCAGCGACGTTGTCTGATCCTTGTCCCGAAACTTCAACGTTGGCATTAGACGCTTTTCACGGGGCCATGGCGGGGGATCCTGCTTTAGCTCTTCTGCGATAAAAATATGTATACATACAGAAATTAGTTCGCTGAGAAAATTTTGCTCTGCGTAATATAGAAATGAATTTGCGATAAGAAATAATAGCTCTATATATTCAACCGTTTAAAACTCGGTACTTTTCAAGAACAAAATGGTCAAATCATGCTTAAATATAAATATAGCAATAAAAACACAATCCTTGCTTGTCGATTCGCCTTGTTTCTAATTAATGCCATAAATTTTGGCAGTTCGAAATGTCAGTTGACGCAAGGAAGAATTAGGACTGTCTCGTAGACGATGCATGCATCAAATCATGAGAAATACTAGCTTAGCTCAATTAATCAGGTTTTATCGACGTTAATTAATCTTTCGATACTCGCTACATCAGGAGTTTTCACTTTAACCCTTTGAACCTTTAAGACCCGAGTCTGCGATGATTATCTTTAGTTAAGAAAAAATGTAATTATGATTAAGCGTTTAATTAATTATGTGATTATATATATTGCAACTTCGCGACCCGAAGCTTCGAAGGTATAGCTTCTGGGAAGTTCGTATGCTGAGTTGCGAAATCGTGAGATCGCGACTTCGCGACTCGGAGCTTCGAAGGTATAGCTTTTTGGAAGTTCATATGCCAAGTTGCGAAATCGCAACATCGCGATGATATGTTTTAATTAAAATGGGGGATACAATCAGATTAAGTGTTTAATTAATTATGTTTCTATCTTTATCGCGACTTTGCGACTCAGGGCTTCGACAGTATAGCTTTTAAAGGAAAATACACCGAGTTGCGAATTTCTGACATAGTTTAACCGCGACTAAGCTTTTTACCTTTAACATTAATGCAGGTTACTAAAACAAGAATTTTGTGGTTTTGGCTATCGGGGTTACAACAGTAAGACTTTTGGAGTTAGTAAACGCCGAAACGCGAAACCTCGATGATGCTTAACCGTAATTTAGAAAAAAATTGCTCTTGCTACTGACCTGGGTAAAACTTTAAAGTGATTTCGCCATTTCGCTCTTCGTGACTTGTGAACTATGTGATCTATAACATCCGACATACGAAATCCTGAGGTAACAAAAGGGAAAAAATCTTTTGAACGAAAAGTATAACTCGCCTTGAGAGTATGATAATCGTCGTCGCTCACGTGATGAGACTTCCGAGATTTCGAAAAAATAAACGAAAATATGGAAACCAACTTTCTATTTCGAGCATTGAGAAATAAAAATCAAAACAGGCTAAAATGCAAAGGGGGCTCCAACAAGGATAATAAGGGTTATTACCACATGGACCATAATAGTTAACCATAGGGCTTATAGAGGTTAATAATGTTGATTAAGGTTGGTTTCCATTGATGTCAACCCTTGAAGAAAGCCCCGTAAATTGTTTGATGTAAAGATGACTTGTTATTGTCTTGTTGTGGTTGATAATAAGTAGAAATGGATGAACACCAAAGTGTTCCCGTTATGGTGAAAGCCCTCACGAGAAGACGCTTTGTGGATTGAGTTATCCTAGAAGTATGGTTAGAGAACCCATGCTTATTTGTGGAATGATGAGATGAACGCCAGTGAATTTGTTAGTGAAACTATCCTAGATGGATAGTTCTTGTCATGCCATTTCCGGTGGTATGTGGAACGTCACATAACTCCTCAGGGTTAGAGAGTTATGGCCATGAGAAGTTGGAGAACCCAGGTTTGGGTAATGGACCCAAGTTTGTTTGATGGATAACGATATGAGTTTTGATATATTTTCAGGTAATATTATTCTATATGGATAGTACATGTCATTCCATTTCT